>JAVTVY010021475.1:0-84919 GCA_036873755.1 Hanleya hanleyi | reverse complement strand
ATGGATTCCTCCGCGGTGATGCGGTCTGGCGGCGATGCGGTCTGCCTCCGCGGACCGAAAGTAGTCCCAAAACCGTGGGTTTTCGTGAGAATGTTCGGCAACCTGTAGGGACCGCTAGTGGACCGATTGGGTCGAGTGAGGTATCAAAGTGAAGCATTTGTGAACGGGCATCTGATGGGCTGGGTGTGGGGTTGAAATATCGTCATTCTGCGCATGCGCGGTGGACAAAGGGTATAGAAATAGACGTTTTGGGTCTAGGTGGGTCCCTAGTGGGCCGATTGGATCGAGTGAGGTATCAATGTGAAGCCTATGTGAGGGGGCATCGGATGGGCTGGATGTGGGGTTGGAATATCGTCATTCTGCGCATGCGCGGTAGGAGGTGCCCGAAGAGACACGGGGATTACCGAAGATGTCACGGAGGTCACCGAAGAGACACGGAGGTGACCGAAGATGTCACGGAGGTTACCGAAGAGACACGGAGGTGACCGAAGATGTCACGTATATAGAGGGCTGAGGGTATGTCTGACTGTATGGAATGCATGTATTGACTTGCGTCTGGGTTTTTTCCATCACGGGGAGTGCGCAGATGTATGACGTCACTTCCGGTCTGCGTGAATCTGGGTATGACTGTATGGGATGTACTGACTTGGTTCTGGGTTTTTCCCATCATGCGGCGGTCACGTGATTAGGAGTGCATGTACGGACTTGTATGCCGTCCATTCATTTGAGTCGGGGACTTGGGGTCCCTACGGAAGGATTTTGCAAGTCATGGGTGGGTGTATGTAAAATGAGGATTTGCCTCGAAAATATAAAAAGCGGAACACGGATTTTACCTCTAAAATAGGGGAAACCCCCTATCAACTCTATCCCAAAGGGCTAATATCGGTCCCTGGCGTATCGGATTCTGCCTGGAGTGGGTGTATGTAAAATTAGGATTTGTCCCGAAAATATAAAAAGCGGAACACGGACTTTACCCTACAATAGGGGAAAACTCCTATCAACCCTATCTCAAAGGGCTAATATCGGGCCCTGGCTTATCGGGGTCTGCTGAGAGAGGTAGGGTGGGGAGTGGGTGCATGTAAATTTAGGATTTGTCCCGAAAATATAAAAAGCGGAACACGGACTTTACCCCTACAATAGAGGAAAACCCCTATCAACCTTGTCCAAAAGGGCTAATATCGGTCCCCGGGCTTATCGGGGTCTGCCTATCAAGTCATGGGTGGGTGCATGTAAAAGGAGGATTTGTCCCGAAAATATAAAAAGCGGAACACGGACTTTACCACTACAATAGAGGAAACCCCATATCAACCTTGTCCAAAAGGGCTAATATCGGTCCCCAGGCCTATCGAAGTGTGGGTGCATGGGTGGGTGCATGTAAAATGAGGATTTGTCCCCGAAAATATAAAAAGCGGAACACGGACTTTACCTCTACAATAGGGGCTTGTATTATACAATATACGGGAAAATGCCTGTATGGGGTATGGGGGGTGGTAATTTTTGTTTGTGAGTGGGATCCGACTGGACTAATGTATCGTCCGTTTTCATCATTTTGCGCTGGCCGTAGTATAGAAAGCAGGTATTCTGGGGATTCGTGGAGGTTTGTTGAGTGATTGAGGGCCCATACCTGGTCAAATGGACCGTGTGGGGTATCAGTTTTACATCCGGGTCCTCATCTTACATTTAGGAGTAGTATAGAAAGCAACCATTTTGGGGCTACGAGCTCCTGCCTGCCTCATCCCCGAGCTCCGAGCTCCCGTCGTTACGCCTTAACGTCCGTCGTTACGCCTTAACGCCCTAGCATAGCGCCTTGACGCCATGATATACACAGATGAAAGAAAAACAACAACAACAACAAGGATGAGAGATGAGAGAACAACAACAACATGTTTGGGTTTTTTTCATATGGTTTATTCTCCCCTCCAGTACATCATAACCACGCTGGGGGAGCCGCGTTGGGTATGTTTACAATTCAGGAAGACTCTTGTCCAATCAGAGGCCGCCATTTGGCGCTGTATCAGTCCTATTCGTTCTTGCCCGTTACTGCGTTAGATGTATTCTCGGCTGCTCTTGTCCAATCAGAAGTCGCCGTTTCAGAAACTTTCATCTTTGCTTGGTGTGACCTAATCGTCGTCGGGCAGGCCTGGATATTGTTCGGGCAGCATGTCCTGAAAGAGTTGTTTGCGCATCCTGATCGCATTTTCCAGGGCCTCAGTGGGTGGTAGCCACATATCCTCTTCCAAGTGACGCTTGGTCTTCATGATGGACCTGTGCGTGGGGTCGCCTTTCATTTCAAGCGGTAGTAAGGTATACTGTTCATAGATCGTCATGGCTGTTTTCCTGATGCAGGGGCGCATTTGGGTGTACGCCTGTTGTAAGTTATCCTGTCCGGCGTTCTCGATCGCTGCAGCATGAGTATTGATAGCTGCTGTCACAATACGATCCCAGAAGGAAGGTTCTGCCTCACTTTCTTGGTATGTAGGCTGACTATCTGAGGTCAAGCTCTCCGTATCAGTATATAGACTCTCAGCAATCTCACTTTCCTGGGATGTAGGCTGACTATCTGAGGTCAAGCTCTCCTTATCAGTAGATAGACTCTCATCAATTTCTATATCGGCTTCTTGTGCCTCGGAGTCTTCAATCCCATGTATATTTTTCTCGTGTCGCATCATATCGTAACGTCTGGTGAACGTGCGTTGGCACTCAGAGCAAGTATAAGCCATATTGATGGTTGAACGTCGACTGTGCGTGTTTTGGCAATACACTTGCTTTTATAGACAGTAACGCCTGTCAACGCTTAGCTTAACGCTTCAACGCCCTGGTGAACTAGCTCAGAAGCCCTGATTTTCATGGAATTGCCACCAATACATCGAAATGCAGTGACGCCCGTCAACGCCCGTCGTTACGCCTTAACGCCCGTCTCAACGCCCGTCAACACCCGTCGTTACGCCATAACTCCCGTCACCTTTGACCAGGTGACCGGAAGTGACCTTTGACCCTGCGCTGCTCGGAAGTGACGTCATCGTACGCAGGCGCACACACACACATACCTGGTGCACCCTGTACCCTATAGCCCGTACGGGCTATAGGGTACACCAGGGTGTGGGTGCACCAGGTATGTGTGTGTGTGCGCCTGCGTACGATGACGTCACTTCCGAGCAGCGTAGGGTCGTTGACGGGCGTCACTGCATTTCGATGTATTGGTGGCAATTCCATGAAAATCAGGGCTTCTGAGCTAGTTCACCAGGGCGTTGAAGCGTTAAGCTAAGCGTTGACGGGCGTTACTGTCTATAAATGCAAGTGCATTGCCAAAACACGCACAGTCGACGTTCAACCATCAATATGGCTTATACTTGCTCTGAGTGCCAACGCACGTTCACCAGACGTTACGATATGATGCGACACGAGAAAAATATACATGGGATTGATGACTCCCAGGCACAAGAAGCCGATACAGAAATTGATGAGAGTCTATCTACTGATAAGGAGAGCTTGACCTCAGATAGTCAGCCTACATCCCAGGAAAGTGAGATTGCTGAGAGTCTATATACTGATACGGAGAGCTTGACCTCAGATGGTCAGCCTACATACCAGGAAAGTGAGGCAGAACCTTCCTTCTGGGATCGTATTGTGACAGCAGCTATCAATACTCATGCTGCAGCGATCGAGAACGCCGGACAGGATAACTTACAACAGGCGTACACCCAAATGCGCCCCTGCATCAGGAAAACAGCCATGACGATCTATGAACAGTATACCTTACTACCGCTTGAAATGAAAGGCGACCCCACGCACAGGTCCATCATGAAGACCATGCGTCACTTGGAAGAGGATATGGGGCTACCACCCACTGAGGCCCTGGAAAATCCGATCAGGATGCGCAAACAACTCTTTCAGGACATGCTGCCCGAACAATATCCAGGCCTGCCCGACGACGATTAGGTCACACCGAGCAAAGATGAAAGTTTCTGAAACGGCGACTTCTGATTGGACAAGAGCAGCCGAGAATACATCTAACGCAGTGACGGGCAAGAACGAATAGGACTGATACAGCGCCAAATGGCGGCCTCTGATTGGACAAGAGTCTTCTTGAATTGTAAACATACCCAACGCGGCTCCCCCAGCGTGGTTATGATGTACTGGAGGGGAGAATAAACCATATGAAGAAAAAAAACATGTTGTTGTTGTTCTCTTATCTCTCATCCTTGTTGTTGTTGTTGTTTTTCTTTCATCTGTGTATATTATGGCGTCAAGGCGTTATGCTAGGGTGTTAAGGCGTAACGACGGGAGCTCGGAGCTCGGGGATGAGGCAGGCAGGAGCTCGTAGCCCCAAAATGGTTGCTTTCTATACTACTCCTAAATGTAAGATGAGGACCCGGATGTAAAACTGATACCCCACACGGTCCATTTGACCAGGTATGGGCCCTCAATCACTCAACAAACCTCCACGAATCCCCAGAATACCTGCTTTCTATACTACGGCCAGCGCAAAATGATGAAAACGGACGATACAGTAGTCCAGTCGGATCCCACTCACAAAAAAAAATTACCACCCCCATACCCCATACAGGCATTTTCCCCTATATTGTAGAGGTAAAGTCCGTGTTCCGCTTTTTATATTTTCGGGGACAAATCCGTATTTTACATGCACCCACCCATGACTTGATAGGCAGACCCCGATAAGCCAGGGACCGATATTCGCACTTTGGAACAGGGTTGATAGGATTTTTCCCCTATTGTAGGGGTAAAAGTCCGTGTTCCGCTTTTTATATTTTCGGGGACAAATCCTCATTTTACATGCACCCACCCATGTACCCACACTTCGATAGGCCCGGGACCGATATGAGCCATTTTGGACAAGGTTGATATGGGGTTTCCTCTATTGTAGTGGTAAAGTCCGTGTTCCGCTTTTTATATTTTCGGGACAAATCCTCCTTTTACATGCACCCACCCATGACTTGATAGGCAGACCCCGATAAGCCCGGGGACAGATATTAGCCCTTTTGGACAAGGTTGATAGGGGTTTTCCTCTATTGTAGGGGTAAAGTCCGTGTTCCGCTTTTTATATTTTCGGGACAAATCCTAAATTTACATGCACCCACTCCCCACCCTACCTCTCTCGGCAGGCCCCGGTAAGCCAGGGCCCGATATTAGCCCTTTGAGATTAGGGTTGATAGGAGTTTTCCCCTATTATAGGGTAAAGTCCGTGTTCCGCTTTTTATATTTTCGGGACATATCCTAATTTTACATACACCCACTCCAGGCAGAACCCGATAAGCCAGGGACCGATATTAGCCCTTTGGGATAGAGTTGATAGGGGTTTTTCCCCTATTTTAGAGGTAAAGTCCGTGTTCCGCTTTTTATATTTTCGAGACAAATCCTCATTTTACATACACCCACCCATGACTTGCAAAATCCTTCCGTAGGGACCCCAAGTCCCCGACTCAAATGAATGGACGGCATACAAGTCCGTACATGCACTCCTAATCACGTGACCGCCGCATGATGGGAAAAACCCAGAACCAAGTCAGTACATCCCATACAGTCATACCCAGGTCACGCCCGATTCACGCAGACCGGAAGTGACGTCATACACCTGCGCACTCCCCGTGATGGAAAAAACCCAGACACAAGTCAATACATGCATTCCATACAGTCAGACATACCCTCAGCCCTCTATATACTTGACATCTTCGGTCACCTCCGTGTCTCTTCGGTAACCTCCTTGACATCTTCGGTAACCTCCTTGACATCTTCGGTCACCTCCGTGTCTCTTCGGTGACCTCCGTGACATCTTCGGTAATCCCCGTGTCTCTTCGGGCACCTCCTACCGCGCATGCGCAGATTGGACAAGAGCAGCCGAGAATACATCTAACGCAGTAACGGGCAAGAACGAATAGGACTGATACAGCGCCAAATGGCGGCCTCTGATTGGACAAGAGTCTTCTTGAATTGTAAACATACCCAACGCGGCTCCCCCAGCGTGGTTATGATGTACTGGAGGGGAGAATAAACCATATGAAAAAAAAAACATGTTGTTGTTGTTCTCTCATCTCTCATCCTTGTTGTTGTTGTTTTTCTTTCATCTGTGTATATCATGGCGTCAAGGCGTTATGCTAGGTTGTTAAGGCGTAACGACGGGCGTTAAGGCGCAACAACGGGCGTTAAGGCGTAACGACGGGCATTAAGGCGTAACGACGGACGTTAAGGCGTAACGACGGGAGCTCGGAGCTCGGGGATGAGGCAGGCAGGAGCTCGGATCTCGGAGCTCGGGGCCCCAAAATTGTTGCTTTCTATACTACTCCTAAATGTAAGATGAGGACCCGGATGTAAAACTGATACCCCACACGGTCCATTTGACCAGGTATGGGCCCTCAATCACTCAACAAACATCCACGAATCCCCAGAATACCTGCTTTCTATACTACGGGCAGCGCAAAATGATGAAAACGGACGATACATTAGTCCAGTCGGATCCCACTCACAAACAAAAATTACCACCCCCATACCCCATACAGGCATTTTCCCCTATATTGTAGAGGTAAAGTCCATGTTCCGCTTTTTATATTTTCGGGGACAAATCCGCATTTTACATGCACCCACCCATGACTTGATAGGCAGACCCCGATAAGCCAGGGACCGATATTAGCCCTTTGGGACAGGGTTGATAGGAGTTTTCCCCTATTGTAGGGGTAAAGTCCGTGTTCAGATTTTTGTATTTTCGGGGACAAATCCTCATTTTACATGCACCCACACTTCGATAGGCCCGGGACCGATATTAGGCATTTTGGACAAGGTTGATATGGAGTTTCCTCTATTGTAGTGGTAAAGTCCGTGTTCCGCTTTTTATATTTTCGGGACAAATCCTCATTTTACATGCACCCACCCATGACTTGATAGGCAGACCCCGATAAGCCCGGGGACCCATATTAGCCCTTTTGGACAAGGTTGATAGGGGTTTTCCTCTATTGTAGGGGTAAAGTCCGTGTTCCGCTTTCTATATTTTCGGGACAAATCCTAAATTTACATGCACCCACTCCCCACCCTACCTCTCTCAGCAGGCCCCGATAAGCCAGGGCCCGATATTAGCCCTTTGAGATAGGGTTGATAGGAGTTTTCCCCTATTGTAGGGTAAAGTCCGTGTTCCGCTTTTTATATTTTCGGGACATATCCTAATTTTACATACACCCACTCCAGGCAGAACCCGATAAGCCAGGGACCGACATTAGCCCTTTGGGATAGAGTTGATAGGGGTTTTCCCCTATTTTAGAGGTAAAGTCCGTGTTCCGCTTTTTATATTTTCGAGACAAATCCTCATTTTACATACACCCACCCATGACTTGCAAAATCCTTCCGTAGGGACCCCAAGTCCCCGACTCAAATGAATGGACGGCATACAAGTTCACAAGTCCGTACATGCACTCCTAATCACGTGATCGCCGCATGATGGGAAAAACCCAGAACCAAGTCAGTACATCCCATACAGTCATACCCAGGTCACGCCCGATTCACGCAGACCGGAAGTGACGTCATACACCTGCGCACTCACCGTGATGGAAAAAAAACAGACACAAGTCAATACATGCATTCCATACAGTCAGACATACCCTCAGCCCTCTATATACGTGACATCTTCGGTCACCTCCGTGTCTCTTCGGTAACCTCCGTGACATCTTCGGTCACCTCCGTGTCTCTTCGGTGACCTCCGTGACATCTTCGGTAATCCCCGTGTCTCTTCGGGCACCTCCTACCGCGCATGCGCAGAATTTACGATATTCCAACCCCACACCCAGCCCATCCGATGCCCCCTCACATAGGCTTCACATTGATACCTCACTCGATCCAATCGGCCCACTAGAGACCCACCTAGACCCAAAACGTCTATTTCTATACCCTTTGTCCACCGCGCATGCGCAGAATGACGATATTTCAACCCAAACCCAGCCCATCAGATGCCCCTTCACAAATGCATCACTTTGATACCTCACTCGATCCAATCGGTCCACTAGCGGCCCCTACAGGTTGCCGAACATTCTCACGAAAACCCACGGTTTTGGGACTACTTTCGGTCCGCGGAGGCAGACCGCATCACCGCCAGACCGCATCACCGCGGAGAAATCCATGCTCCCAAGGTCACGCCCCATTCACCCAGACCGGAAGTGACGTCATACCTGCGCACAACACTCCTGCGCACACCGCCCCAATACCGCCTCATTTTTGTTCTCGCGCATGCGCAGTGAGGTCAATACGCGGGTTAATACTGTCTATATACTACTTGCATAACAAAAATGACCCTAGACCATTTGGGTTCACCTTTAAACTAAAGTGGTCATCTCCTGAATCGTTGAAATCGATAAATGCATGTTCTTTTTCAAAGTGTGACCACGAACAGTTCAATACCCAATACTTTCAGTGGAAGATTCCACAAAAATTCCAGTGGAATTTTACTAAAAATAATTCCAGTGGGGTTGAACTGAGAAATCACACTGGAATTCCAGTAAGATTCCAGTGGAATATCAAATTCAGCGGATTCCAGTGTCAAATTTAGCTTATAGTGGAATCCATGATCCCAAAGCATTTTCACTTGGGACGTTTCAGACAGACAACAGCTACTCTGAGTATCAATTTAGGATCAAATCTCTGGACGATATCATCTTCAGGCTCTGAAACTGTTAATTTTGTGGTGTGAGTTAGTCTTGACATCCATGCATGCCAACGCTCACTCCAAACCTGATAAACAATTCAGACTTGATGCATTTTCATTGGGCGGCGAAACTCAACTGACGGTTAGTTCCAACCTGTAACCATCTGGATCATCTATACGCGGTAAGACAGACACTGGGAGTTTGCGTATCCATTTTCAGTCTACTTTCGATAACTTTAAGGGGAAATCCCCTGAAACCAACACCACGTGATGTCCACGCCAATCAGCCAAACTCTACCGACGTAACCCACGATTTCCGAGTCATGTGCTGTCGTTATTCATATCTGTATATTTTGTAAGTCCAGACAATATTTGTTTCAGAAGTGGTATGACAGGGCCGTAGCCAGGATTTACTGAGGGGTGGTTCGCCTTCACTCCAAAAGGGCACATCAGGGGGTTCGCTGTATGGGAAAAGGGGCAAATAGGGGGTTCGCTTCAGTTTGAAAAGGGCATTTATATGAGAAAAATATATCATATTTCCAAAAGGGGGGTTTCCCCAAACCCAGAAAACCCCCCTGGCTACCGGCCTGTATGACAAGCCTTTAATTTAGCAGATTTCTCGTCTGTTCTCCGCCGGATGAAGACCGAGCAGTATACGGATATCGCTCCGCAAGTCATCTTATATGGATGGTGAAGTGTACGCAAATGGGTTCGTTCATTTCGAATTCACCTTCATGAGTTTGGTCTGCAGTTCGCTATTCGAAGGGGAGCAGTCATTATTTTATCGATATAATTGTACCTCTATTTTAACCCCTTTCCCGACCGAATATCACCTTGATACTTGGTACATCAACTATGTTGGACATGCTCTATCGGATGACACCATTAGTTTCCCGATTCACCGCCAGGGGGCGCTGTTCTGAATGGCTAACTGAATAACTAACTGCAGAATCGAATAACTAACTGGCTATTTTAACCCCTTTCCCGACCGAATATCACCTTGATACTTGGTACATATACTATGTGAGACAAGCTCTACCAATTGACGTCATTACTTTCCCGATCCGCCGCCAGAGGGCGCTGTTCTGAATAACTAACTGAATAACTAACTGGCTATTTTATCCTCTTTCCCGACCGAATATCACCTTGATACTTGGTACATCAACTATGTTGGACATGCTTTATCGGATGACACCATTAGTTTCCCGATCCGCCGCCAGGGGGCGCTGTTCTGAATAGCTAACTGAATAACTAACTGGCTATTTTAACCCCTTTCCCGACCGAATATCACCTGGATACTTGGTACATCAACTATGTTGGACATGCTCTATCAGATGACACCATTACTTTTCGGCTCCGACGCCAGGGGGCGCTGTTCTGAATAGCTAACTGAATAAACAGCCAGTTAGTTATTCAGTTAGTTACTCAGAACAGCGCCCCCTGGCGGCGGATCGGGAAACTAATGACGTCATTTGGTAGAGCTTATCTCACATAGTATATGTACCAAGTATCAAGGTGATATTCGGTCGGGAAAGGGGTTAAAATAGCCAGTTAGTTATTTGATTCTGCAGTTAGTTATTCAGTTAACTATTCAGAACAGCGCCCCCTGGAAACTAATGGTGTCATCTGATAGAGCATGTCCAACATAGTTGATGTACTAAGTATCAAGGTGATATTCGGTGGGGAAAGGGGTTAAAATAGAGGTACAATTATATCGATAAAATAATGACTGCTCCCCTTCGAATAGCGAACTGCTAACCGCGAACTGCAGACCAACTTCACGAAGGTTTCGAATTGACTGTATTGTATTGGTGTCATGCACACGCCCACCACTTCGCCAACGGACGTCACTCTCCTGCCGATTTCAGTTTGCATCGGGAGTGTGGATTGGTTTTGTAGCTCAAAGTGTTAAAGCCTGAAGAACGTATCTTGCAGATATTCCGCCCGAAAATTTCATCCTCACATTAGACAACATTCTCGCTCCACCAGAGACATGCTACCCCAATGCCTCTGGCGGATAATGAAAGCTAGCGTAGTATGTGATAAATACTCATGAACGCGAAGAGTCATGTGACCTATCACATGACAGCACGTATGTCCCACCGAAGCGGCCGTCAGGATATATATCACACCCTGCATACCAAACGGCTGCTCCAACTTCCGTCGGAGGGTGAACTTCCGCCGGAGGGAAGGGCGTGAAAAATGGTAGGACAACTTGTGGCTTTTACGTTGATATGTCAGAACCATACCATTTCAACAATATCACATTGTCTCAGTCGTTAGATGGTACGTTTATTTAACTAGCTAACGTGTTTTTGAGAACGGGATAATTCTAAATAGACAATTACATCCATTAGAAGCCGAATATAGAAACCTTTCTTAGAAAAACTACATCAAATATGCCTTTTATCTAATTAATCAAGAATATACCTACGATCGTTATGTAAAACGAGGTTGCCTTTTAATGGCAAGATGATATTTATATGTGAAAAGGAAGAATTTCGATGCTTTTAAGACGCATGAATATGACCTGTGTGGAAGTGCTGATACAACATACGGCGGAGTGAGATCCTCCGGCGGTATTTGTACCATATACGAACATGCATGAGCTGGAAAAACTAACATTAACCGAAGTAGATTGAACTATTTGAAACTACAAGCTATCAGCCTGCTGTTAAGGAACTAGTCTGCATATATCTATAACTTATTTGGCGGATGATACACAAATAGACGATTTTTTAAGCATCTAATCACTGTTATGTTGCAATATAGCTCTTAATGTCAGATAAAATGAATTGTAATTAAAAAATAATACAAGGACGAGTTGAAAATTTCACACGAATTGCTAACACGTCCCCTTGAGAACATTTTCTCATTAAATTTTCGAGTAGTAAATAGGTGAAAACTACCACAAAATGAAAAGTCTGAACTTACTTAGCTTCTCAAATTTGTAATTTCCCTCCGGCGGAAGTTCACCCTCCGGCAGAAGTTGGAGCAGCCGTTTGGTATGCAGGGTGTGTATATGCTCTGTCCCACGAAGCTCAACACGTTCCATGGTGTAATGGTTAGCACTCTGGATCCAGCGATTCGAGTTCAAATCTCGGTAGATCCTAATGTTTACTTTTTTCCCCTCTAACATACGTTTCCGTTATTTTTCATCGATGCATCTATTTGTACGTGTCATTGAAGATTGGAAATGTGTATTTAGTTTTGTTTTTACAGATTTTGCACATTTAACAAATTCCTCCACAAATTCGACAATTTCGGCGTTGTCCTAAGCTTTCCCATAAAATATATTTTATCGATCACTTGCTTGATCCATAAGCCTATTTCCAAAATTATATATCGTAAGCAAACATCCTTCTTTCTCAAGATGTAATTTCTGGTGATCCAGTTAACCCAGAAACTCTGGCTGTGATAGGTAAATTTAGGGTAAGGGGGCGTGGCATTCCTATCACAGCCCAGATCGCGCCTAGGTTAAATTTTCGCGATAAAAATTTGACTCGCGAAAAGCGGCTTTTCGCTGACGAAAATAACGAAACGGGAGAGAAAAAATATGCCAATTTGATACAGTTTGACCGACCTGAGCTTCTTTAACCATGTACCATCTCTCATGACTGTTTTGATGCTGACAAAATGTGATCAAATGTGTGAGGGAAAACTTCCATTGATTTTAACGTTTTCGCGCCTTTCTGACATCTTGTGAATATGACCTTGATCTCGTGACCTTCCTGATCACGTGAATAAACATACGTCGCTATTGGTTCTTGATGACGTGAGTCAGAAGACCAACTCCATTCTGCGCATGTCCCTGTAAACTATGGCGAAAGAAACCCAACGGCAAACTGACAAAATCCGTGTTTGATGGCAGATTCCATCTAATTAAAGGAGTCATTAGGTGGTTGTCATAGTGCTGGAGATGCCAAATCATATTATTTATTCGACAAAATGCTTTTTGTGCGTCTGCGCCGTGTGCAGTTAAAGATCTCGAGCGACTGACGTCTTATTTATTTTTTTCCTTTTCGGTCTGTATATGTGATTCGGGCTAAAGGGGTCAGCAACAACAATCAAAAAAAAAAAAAAAAAATAGACTCCTTAGCCGATGTTTTCGGGCTAGTGATCCAGTAAACTGAACACTGAACCGGTCACAGATAGTCCGCATTAGCTGTTCCTTCATTTTTCGTGGAAAACGCGAAGGTGCGCGCGCAGTTCGAGTAGCCATGTGTGTCGGCTGCCAGAGGACTAGATAATACAGCCGCTGTGATTGGCCATCTTTGAAGAGCCGGCACATACTTGAACTGGGCTCTTTATATACCACAGCGTTTACCGGAGTTTTGCGTAGGTTATAGCTGTGGCCTCGGCGACAATGATTAGAAGCTTGCAGAGACATTTTAGTTTAGTTGTCCAAGGTTGAAGTCATTTGGAGCCCCTTGATCTTCTTCGTATTGGAGGAATTAATTTGGAGCCCCGGGGTCATCAACGTCTGCGAATATTATCTTGGATATCCGTGTGAAAAACCAAACTCATCCATACATTTACGAATTCCTCGATTTGTGGGAAAATAATTGGATATCGTTTGGAACACCGTAGTCGAAGTTCGAAGTTCGAAGTTTATTTATTGCAACCCTTGTATCAACCTGTAACCATTTCGGTCATCTATACGGAGTAAGACTGACCCTGGGATCGTGTGTACCCATTTCAGACTACTTTCGGCAACTGCTAGAGGGAATTTTCATAAATCATTACCACGTGACTTCGTCAGCCAATCAGCTAAAGTCTACCGACGTAACCCCAACGTAACCCGCCATTTTCAAGTCATGTGATGATCTACTTCTTCAAAATTACAGATCTACCATACCTCTTGGATAATACGAAAGTTATTCATACCTATATATTTTGTAAGCCCAGGCAATATCTGTTTCCGGGGTATGTATGAAAACCTGTAATTTATCAGAGTTTTCGAGTGTGTTCTCCGCCGGATGAAGGCCGAACAGAATCCGGTAAAACACCGGATATCGCTCCTCGATAATGGAGACACACGATTCGCAAGCCATCTTATGGATGGCGAAGTGTACACAAATACCCTTGTATGTGGTACAACGGTCAAGGGGAGATAACTCCCAACATAAAAACACTGAGTCAACTGTATGGAGAACATCCTTGAAATAATTTGAAGCATGGATCATCTACATGTAGAATAAAGTTGAAGAGTGATGATTTCGAGCATAGTTACCCGCACTTGACTTAATGCCTCATACGGAACTTCAGCCATTCATAAGCACCTGCTGACTTTATTCCTCTCGAGCTCGCCTGTAGTGAAATGTCATAGTAACATCTTTATGAAATTGACTAGTTAAAGCAATTGACGAGCAATGAAAATCGACCTCACTGAACAGAAAGCGCTTTGATCTCGGCGTGTGTAATATAAGTTGTCATAACAAAATTCAGACTGGTCGCCCAAACTAGATCGGCTATCAACATCTAGATGCAAAAGAAACCTGGAAAATGAGGTTACCGCCCACTTTACTCATATACTGGAGTAAACCAGGCACATTTATGTCGAGATTTGATTTGACTAGGTTCGCGCAGATGGAGCATAATATGAGTATGAATGTACTTGGGCGCCCCATATCCTTTCGATGTTGGCGCGGTTTTAAGGGGATGTGGACTGAGAACAGGGTTGCTTATTTCATATCAATTAAGATCTTGGCCATTGCTGTAGAAGTGTCATGGTAATTTTTGTTTGTGTACCCAGTTTAAGTATATGTGGAGGGGGGAGGGGGGGGGGGGGGGGGTATCTGTAAACAAGGGGTAACGGATACATAAATTAGCTCTAAGCACTCTTTGCTATGACCTGTCCTTAACTACCTATATTTTCTTATGCTATACCATTATAGGAAGTTATTTACAGTTCTGACCTCTCCCCTTCCCCTCAAATTCTTAACACTATTGTTTACACACTTATTACAAATAAGGAAGTTGCCAGGAGATGAAAGAAAGTTTATTGGTATACTGTGAATGATCTATTTTTAAAACGGAATTTTCAACGTTCTGCAAAGGGATAAAGCGGAAGAATACTGACAAAAGATGTCTCATCTACCTAACCAGGACGGTATGGTTAGTTTAACAGATAGAAATTAAAGAAATAGTAAACCTTTGAACAAGTATGCTGCAAATGAAAGAATCATTTGAACAGTGTCTAAGAGTATTTTGTGTTCATTTTTCCTATGTTTTTCAACCGAGCCAAACGCCGTTAAATTTTGGACTGTGGCCCGTGAGTGCCATTCCTCATTATTCTTTTCGAGGTTTTTCAATCAAATATGTCGCTCAGGACACTGTGATATCATCTTCATACCCAATGCGACGTCTCCGTTCATATTTCGAATTAGCCTCGATAGATCGGCCCACTGGCTTTGTTCAAAGAATTTATAAATAGACACGAAAAGTCACTGATCTCGAATCAATTTGAATTTCGAAATGGGCCTTATGAGAGAGCCATTCACTGGCTGCCCCATGTATCTGGTCACTCCTACTGTCATATTACGAGGATTGACGCAACTACTGAGAGAATACGTCCCCCTATAAATAATACGCGAGAGAATTGTAAAATGGAATGGTCCTAACAGACCACCATGCAAACATATACATGAAATGCATTTTATCTGCTTAAAATAAATCTCAAAAATAAACAAAAAATATTTTTTGCACACTGATGAAACCATTTCTTCTATTGCAACACACTTTTCTTAAAGGTTTCCTCTTCCTTCAAGTTGGAATATAGGGTCGAGAGGGGAGGGGAGGGAGCGTAGGGTGACGTAGTATAGAAAGGCGAAATCTCGTATTCGTGCGGGAGGAAGACCTCAATTGAGGTCACTTCCGGTAATAAGATGACTTTCGGTGATGACGTCACTTCCGGTCACGTGGCTGTCTGGGTGGATGCAAAGCTAGGATTTTTTTCGAGGAATAAAATGCGGAAAATTGAATTCACACAAAAAAGTAAAGTGGATCTGGATGGCCTCGTGTAGGGTTCGCATAAAGAAATTATGCGTTAAACAGGAAAATGTTTGTCAAAAAAACAACCAAAAAAAACTAAGAATACCCCAAAAACTATAAAAAAAAATTCGATGTTCCCCATGGGCAATCCTATAGCTTTGACTCGACGGCTTGTGCAAGGAAGGTGTTTAGTCAACTGTATACACTAACAAATGTTACTAAAGTGTTGGTTGATTCCATGTGTGGATTTCAATACAGTGGTCTGAATAATCAAATCTTGCCTCTCAGTAAAATGCCACTAGATTACATGAATGCATCGCGAAAGACGTTTGGGGACTAGTTTGGGAAAAAACCCCTTTCGGAAATATTACATATTTTTCTCATATAAATGCCCTTTTCAAACTGAAGCGAACCCCCTATTTGCCCCTTTTCCCATATACAGCCCTTTTGGAGTCGTGGCGAAAGTGGTGCATCTCTATTACGAGAACATGTGTATGTCATGTTTATGGCTATAAACTATAAAGACTGTGTCTATGAGGGGTCAAGACTGACGCACTGTTGGTAACGTATTCGAATTTATTTCCTGACGATATACACCGAAGCACCTTCGATATACAGATCAATTGCACGTAACTGGATAGGCGAATAACACCCAGTTATTATTATTTTTCATATAGATTTCCAGTACCTCTGTTTTGTAAAGATATTGTTGTATACACAATGTTTGAGGGTATTTGGTTGCAGCTTTCATAGATTCCTAGCAGTTCTGGTGAATGCGGTTCATGTGGAAGTTTTGGTAACTGAAGTTTTGGTAACTATTGTGCCTTGATTTGTTGGCATATAGCAGTAGATTTTGAAATATAGCAAGCTGAGCTAAAACCTGTCAGTTCATTTCGGAACCTATTCTAAATTTAAAGTTGAAAATTAGTGGATGCATCGAATTCTCATCGAAATTTAGTAGAATTGTGTTTATTTGAGTATAGGCCGGTACGGTGGCAGGTAAATCCCAACGAAATCCATATTTTCTATGTTTTACTGTAATGACTATTTGAGTAGAGATATGTTGTCATAGAGTGACGTCAGGTGTGACGTATATCGTGTAACGTTGATGTTAACGACAAGAAAGTATAGTTAAAGTCGAGTTAAGATAATGCGACGTTCCGTGCATGTAGCATGAACTATAGTTTAACCTCACGGTAATTTAGTTGTGTGTTTAAGACATTCTTTTGAATGTAGTCTTATATCATCTAGTTTCGTCACGTGACTCTAAAACTAGCTAATCACATGAATATTAAAGGTGGCTTATATGGAGCATTCATTTGCATCGGATGCTCAATGCGCGATTTAGAATGACGGTGTTGCAATTGAAGGTGGCATGAGTTTTGAACGTATACTATTATTGAGGTTTTTTTAGTACATCGTTGTTGATCGAGTCACACTAGTTCTATGACGGTAGAATGCTTCGGCTCCGTGTTCCGGCCCTGCCTTCGAGACGTTGAGACTAGATGCGAGTTATAGCTGTAGAATTTCACACGGTTATCTATTTCAGATTTGAAAAAATGACATGTGGATGAAGTAAAACTAGGCAATATCCACGTTTTTATTGTGTTCTTTGGTTTATTTTTCATGTGTGTCCCGCTGTGTTTTTGATTGCATTTAATATTGTTTCCCTCTTATTTTAGTCACAGTCAATCAATTCTTTATTCGAGTCGCAATGTAGACTGGAATTTGTCAATTCTTCTCTGTCATTCGCTGATGATTGTATATGGAGTTAATTTTCATTGTTTTTAGAGATAATAATTAACTTGCGTTAGTGGGGATATGTAAGATATGAGATGTTATTTTGAAGATTTGAATCCATCTATATTTTATTTTATTATATTGCAGTTTATAATCATTACAGATTGAGGGTTCGAATATAGAATTAACAGATCATTGACTGTATGCATGTTAGGTTATGTTCCGTGTTGAGGGGCGTAACTGCCTGACCAGTCTTAAATGTAGTTAGTAGATGCTGTGATTTTCTCTAAATTTACCGAATAATAGATGTCAGGTTTCCCATCAATGCGTTTTCCAAGATGAACGTTCTGTTTCCTCAAAACGAAATTAGTGCCGGACTTTAACGGTTTTAATTAAGACTGAGTTCACTAAAATCTGGTACTCCTAATTAAATAGTCACAAACGTACGTGGGCTCTCGAGAATATGCAAGTCACATGTGAACTGATAGTAAATTAACATTTGTTAACTGTAACATCTAGCTGTAACTGCATGGATAAGTGTTCGATGTCTTGTTTGTTTGACTGATATTTTAAGCATGATCAGTGTGAATGTCTTTGGACTTGAAGATTTCTCTCCCCTTGAAGCACATGTGTGTTTTATTGTAGATCTGGGAACTTCTCTGTGTTTAGCATTGGATTGTCATTAACACCAATTTATTTAAAACAGTGTTTCTGGTCTTTATGGAGAATCTTCAGGGGCAACCCGAAGTGGAATTTTGGAATCGTTCTTATCAAGGGTAGATACCGATACTTCAGGTAGGATGCTATTGTCTAAGTCTTTGTGTCGCTGAAAAAGCATACGTCTAGACACATTGTTGTCCCCAGACTTGGCCATTGTATGCTTTGTCTCGTGAATCTTACATTGAGTTATGAACCTTATTAAGGATAACTATCCCGTTAGAGGCAGTTTTTGCACCCCTGTGACAATTTGTCTTCTGTATCAATAAATATACAAGATAATAATAATAAACTATATATTTATGAAAGCGTACATCGCAGGGGTTCCAACTATATGATTTGTATAAGCGACACTGCTACTGTGTAGAAAATATTCCAATTTAAAAAATTCAAATGGGAACAATAGCGTCTATTTTTCAATTGAAATTTCATGGAAACTGTTGATCTTGTTTTAACTTTGATGGTATACCTTGATAGGGGACAACTCGATCTAGTAAACTGTATCTCATTTTCTTTTTTTCTTTTTTGTCTGGTTTTTGTTTTTACAACTATTTTACTAAAATAATTTTTTTAAAAACCGCACTTGTCTTAAAAGTTGAATAATTAAAAAACTAAGCCGAACTTACAAATATACTCTATGTTGATGTCAAGCGAATGAAATTCCGAATCGCCTCAAAGCGTTAGTTAGTTCAGAGCTTGGCATATGTTGACAGATACCATATGCATACACTCTTTGAATAAATAATGTTGTTTCAAATGTCAGCCCCGATATCGCTGACGGCAGTGTACAGAAATCGCAAATGTCTCTTTTTGTCCCCCGCCGCAACGCGGCCGGGGACTTTAAAATGGTTCTTGCTTCTATGTGTCCGTGCAAATACTTCGTAAGCAATAACTTCTAAATGCTTTGTCGGATTCCTCCGAAATTTGGCATCTGCATTCTTTGCGACAAGACGTCTCTTGGTATTACGTTTCAGCAAGATCCGCCTGTAGGTGGCGCCACTGGGGTCTTGCTTCTATGTGTCCGTGCATGCACGGACATGTCCGTGCAAATACTTCGTAAGCAATAACTTCTAAATGCTTTGTCGGATTCCTCCGAAATTTGGCATCTGCATTCTTTGCGACAAGACGTCTCTTGGTATTACGTTTCAGCAAGATCCGCCTGTAGGTGGCGCCACTGGGTCTTGTTCCAATCTTTAGTGCATGTCCGTGCATGTCCGTGCAAATACTTCGTAAGCGATAACTCCTAAATGCTTTGTCGGATTCCTCCGAAATTTGGCATCTGCATTCTTTGCGACAAGACGTCTGTTGGTATTACGTTTCAGCAAGATCCGCCTGTAGGTGGCGCCACTGGGTCTTGTACCAATCTTTAGTGCATGTCCGTGCAAATACTTCGTAAGCGATAACTCCTAAATGCTTTGTCGGATTCCTCCGAAATTTGGCATCTGCATTCTTTGCGACAAGACGTCTGTTGATATTACGTTTCAGCAAGATCCGCCTGTAGGTGGCGCCACTGGGTCTTGTTCCAATCTTTAGTGCATGTCCGCACGTGGATGTTCGTGCAAATGCTTCATAAGCGATAACTCCTAAATGCTTTGTCGGATTCCTCCGAAATTTGGCAACTGCATTCTTTGCGACAAGACGTCTGTTGGTATTACGTTTCAGCAAGATCCGCCTGTAGGTGGCGCCACTGGGTCTTGTTCCAATATTTAGTGCATGTCCGTGCAAATACTGCGTAAGCGATAACTCCTAAATGCTTTGTCGGATTCCTCCGAAATTTGGCATCTGCATTCTTTGCGACAAGACGTCGCTGGTATTACGTTTCAGCAAGATCCGCCTGTAGGTGGCGCCACTGGGTCTTGTTCCAATCTTTAGTGCATGTCCGTGCATGTCCGTGCAAATACTTCGTAAGCGATAACTCCTAAATGCTTTGTCGGATTCCTCCGAAATTTGGCATCTGCATTCTTTGCGACAAGACGTCTGTTGGTATTACGTTTCAGCAAGATCCGCCTGTAGGTGGCGCCACTGGGTCTTGTTCCAATCTTTAGTGCATGTCCGTGCAAATACTTCGTAAGCGATAACTCCTAAATGCTTTGTCGGATTCCTCCGAAATTTGGCATCTGCATTCTTTGCGACAAGACGTCTGTTGATATTACGTTTCAGCAAGATCCGCCTGTAGGTGGCGCCACTGGGTCTTGTTCCAATCTTTAGTGCATGTCCGCACGTGGATGTTCGTGCAAATGCTTCATAAGCGATAACTCCTAAATGCTTTGTCGGATTCCTCCGAAATTTGGCATCTGCATTCTTTGCGACAAGACGTCTGTTGGTATTACGTTTCAGCAAGATCCGCCTGTAGGTGGCGCCACTGGGTCTTGTTCCAATATTTAGTGCATGTCCGTGCAAATACTGCGTAAGCGATAACTCCTAAATGCTTTGTCGGATTCCTCCGAAATTTGGCATCTGCATTCTTTGCGACAAGACGTCGCTGGTATTACGTTTCAGCAAGATCCGCCTGTAGGTGGCGCCACTGGGTCTTGTTCCAATCTTTAATGCATGTCCGTTCATGTTTGTTCAAATCCTTCGCGAGCGATAACTTTCGAACAATTTGTCGGATTTCTTCGAAATTTGGTAAATGCATTCCCTGCGACAAAACACCGTTGGTGATGCGTTTCAGCAAAATTCACCCGGAGGTGGCGCCACTAGAGTTCATTCCATTATTCCATGCTGCAAGTGATAACTTTCTGGGTAACATGAGAAACGTTGCGGCTGAGACATCGGATTCTTCTCAAATTTGGCATGCATTTACCATGACAGGAGCTGTTGCTTGGGATTGCCTTTCGCTCACTTGCACTCACAGGTGGCGCCACCTGGTGGCAACATCACAAATTCGTTTCCGGGTAATAACTTGAGAACTGACCTGTGACCATCGGATTCTTCTCAAATTTTGTAAGAATGTACCGTGACATAAGATGTCGCTTGATAATGCATTTCACTGACTTGCGCCTAGAGGTGGCGTCACCTGGTATC
Source organism: Hanleya hanleyi (assembly GCA_036873755.1). Lineage (NCBI taxonomy): Eukaryota > Metazoa > Mollusca > Polyplacophora > Lepidopleurida > Hanleyidae > Hanleya > Hanleya hanleyi. The sequence continues at coordinate 63,804 of JAVTVY010021475.1, read as the reverse complement.
AAAATCTAAATTTGGTTTCTGGGCAATAACTTGAGGACCCTCATCGGATTCTTCTCAAATTTGGTATGCAGATGAACACCGGTGGGCATCTAGTACCGGCAATAACTTGAGGACCCCTCTTCAGAGTCTCAAAGTTCATATGCCGATACCATGACATGAGATGTCATTTGGGATTGTGTTTTGCCTGCTTGCACCTACATGTACAGGTGGTGACTCCTTGTGGCAAAGTCTAAATTTGGTTTCTGGGCAATAGGTTGAGGATGCCTTTATATTCTTGTCAAATTTAGTTTGCAGATAATATGCCATGAGTTGTCTCTTGGGGTTGCATTTCAGTTACATAATTTTCATGCTACATGGTAAAGAAAATATATTACAGTAGCAATCAACATTCAGTCAGCCATTCGGAGTTGATCTCAAAACCTGGGAAGGTGGAAAGACCCCTCTGCTTCTTACGCCTGTGAAGTAGCTGTTGCCATCCTCATGAATATCTTCTGAAACCGACAGCGCTTATAAATATTGCTGCCATTTTGGCGGGGGACCTAGCATCCTCTGGCTGCTTGTTCTGATAGTGTATAACCTCAAGGTCTCGCACAGTATAATTTTGCTGTCATAAATCTGATATTTATAACTTACAATTCAGGATTTTTGGAATAAAAGAGATGAAAATTTCTTTTGGCTATAAATTATCTTTGTTTCTCTGTCAACAGAATGGAACAAGAAGTAGCGAGATAACGAACAGTGTGAAATAATATTGAATGGCAACGGGTAATTCATCCACAATCTCTTCATAAAGAATCAATATAACAATTGTATGTTCTTGAACCCAGCATCTCTTCCCGGTCATATCGGTTCGTGGGAATGGGGAAATATTACTTCACTATACATTCATATAGACTGCAATATTATATGTTTAATGTCTCCCGGGTGTGGTTAAATGGTTCTCTCTTCTCTTCACGGCCAGCAACTCTTTTTCTTCTGTAGATGATTCATAGTGAGTCTTCATTATAGTTTACTTCCGCATAGTTCGCGATCTATAGATCTATCTACCAGCACTTCTAACGATGTGCAATCGTCTATAAGTAATTTATACCGGTACTTCCCAGTGTGGAATAGTTCTTCACGATAGGAAGTTCTTGAAAGCCGGTTAAATCAGCGATCTGTGCAAGAGAGAGCCTTTAATTATAGTCTAATAACGAGTCTAATTCCGGAACATGAAACCTGTGTATGTGCTCGATTTCAAAACATAAGCATATTTTCCTAAAATAAAACGACAATAACACTATTGCATATGACTGGTTACAAGGATATCATTTGGTGAAACTCCGATATCTCCAACCCCTTTGGTTGTCCGAGAGAGTTCCAACTCCGACGGCGCATGCGCAGTCGAACCATTAAGCGTGTGTGTTCAGGGATTACACGCTCATGGCGTCTCAATTCACTGTGGAGTCTGAAGAGTGTGCAGACTCGATAACAACCCTCACATTGATGCCTGGGTTCTGCGCGTTCCGAACGGGGTTCTTTGAAAGATTATTGAAAGCGACGTTAAATCATACTCACTCACTCACTCACTCATGGTGTAACCGTTCATGGGGAGAGAGATTTATTTGCACAATTACACCCCGCTGCATCTTCACCAGCCAAGTCAACTACATCGCGAAGCTCTCTACGCTGTACAGAGCAACGTGATGTACGTCGACTTGGCTAGAGAAGATGACCCCGCTGGGGCCAAAGGCAATATATATATACATGTACAATACAAAAGATGCTTCTGCAAGCAGTACGGTATACAAAAATATAATGTGACAATGAAGGATTCTACTGCTTGACTGGACCACACACAATAAGTCTGAAACTGCTTTTAAACTGTTACATAGGTTTCGTCAGGCAAGAACAAGACTAAGATACAATAGACCAAGACGATTTTCTGTATTACCGGCACCTTACACAACCATACGGGATATAGTTTGACAGATACTTGTCGATGGGCGACCGGTGGCTCTCTCCGGGTACTTCGGCTTCCTCCACCTCTAAAACTGGCTGTCATCATATGAGTGAAATATCCTTAAGTGTGACATTGAATCAAACTCCTGCTTCCCCACCCCCCGCCGTATCGGGTATCATTGTAAATATTTTGAATGTAAAAGCTAACATTTGTAGAGTAACAGTTTTTTGTGTATTATCCGCGCCGATTTTTTCTCACTTAAGTACTGTACTGCCTGTGGTAATTTGAGTTGTATGTTAATTATTCTCTGGTTAAAATAGCGTTCAGGCGAGAAATGGTAATACACATTGTAGACCATAGGCTTCGCATATGATGGACGTGTTGATGAGTTGCCCCCCTTAATCCTAAAACGTAACACAGTCGTCTTTGAACTGTATGCAAAATTGTTCAACCACTGACAAGGCTATTCTTGGTATGTAAACAACCCATAACCTAACTAAAGTATTCGATTACATTATCTTCAGTGAAACTGATGAACACTGAAGACATGAATTTACTTGCCGGCGGAGTGAGCTTTCGAAGGGTAGATGAAAATACTTTGCCCATTGTGTAATTACGTAAAATAAAGTGACGAGATCAAACATTCCGAACTGCCTTGATGGAAATCAACGAAACGATCATACGTTCCACCGAATATCTCCGACTAATTGCGGATGGATTCTAAAGTAGTCAAAGGCAGGGTTGTCATGTGAGATCCATGCCCTGATGTTGTAGAGTGTGACAGAAATGGTGATCTCACTATCACGAAAACTCGACTCTGTGGAGATTACTGATAAGGTATTTGGATAAGGACCCATTTTATCAACGTCTCGGTCCGGTAAGGGTGTTGATCACTTCTGTGAGTGGGTATGGAATTGTCTGTGTCTGGGCTGTACTATACGCTCCTTGTAGCGTAAGTGACATCAGCAGTAGTATATTAACTACGGATACAGTCGGATTTGGAGGGTGGTGGTGACGGTGCTAAACGCCTGCAACATTTTGACGCCTATGACGTTTTGGGGTGCAACATTGTATGTAGTGAAGAGGATTCTAGCGTACGGACCAATCGGCGTGTCTAAATTCAATCAATCGTGGGCCTGGAAAAACGGACCAATGACAGGAGGAGAGTAGATATCAATAGAGCAAATAAAATGGGACTATGATGCGTTGGGCTGGAAAATATAGTGAACACCATAGAACCACATGCAATTTTGACAGTCAGTTGTGGTATTGTCATACCTACTTAATGTAGTAACGCAACAGTAGTATATAAAGTTGAAATTGGCGCACCGTTAGGGGCAGATAACTCTGTTTGAACAATTCCTGATTCGCACATTTCTGCCTCTAACGGTGCGCCAATTTCTCCTTTTACTACTTATCAAATTGACTTCACTATGACGTCGTATCCGGTCACCTGACATCCGGGCCACAGTTCACATCCGGGTCAAAGGTTATTTTCGGTCACATGACATCCCGGAGTTATCTCCCCCTAGTTCCAGTTTTTCATGCATCAAGGTCAATATGAGTCACGAGGTCGGCATACTGCTGACGTAAAGCCCGTCGTAGTCTGGGTGTCAATGCGGGCTGAAATTGGGGCTTCCTCTTTCGAATACCCTTTGTGTTGAAACTTGTTTTCTGTGGCCCTCAACGTCTCTCCCATCTCGGCATCCATACTTTCTTTGAACAAATCCTTCCATAGCCTCGAGTTCACATTATGTTCATTCCCTTGTACGGGTCTGGGTTGGTCCTTCACGGTTGGGTGATATTCCGGGACTGATGGTATGAAGGGGACTCGCTGTATGGGGGTGGGTAGCTGCTGCTGGACGGGTGCTGCCATGTGTGGACTCGGTGGATGGTGTAAGGGTATATGACGTTGCGGTAACAGGTGGGTCGTCAGCCGGCGATCTTCAGGGGTATGAGCTTTTAAATCTACGAACAGGCAGCAGTACGGACGACTTGTCGCCCTTGAAACGCCTGCAATGGTCGATCTTCTGAGGATGAATTCGACAACCAAACACACGGATTTGTGCTCTGTCGATAGGATTGGAGAACAACACAAAATATTGGCAGTTCAAGGTAATATCTCTGGACGCCTTCCCTTGAGGAAAGAGATTCTGGGTCAAATAGATGACGGACAGATTTCGATGATGGGATCCTTTAGTAAATAAGTCGGCAACGTGTGAATTGTCCTTGGCCGCACTCGTCAGATCATCTAGCACTGCCACGTTGGTCTGCTCGGGTCAAAGTAATACGGTTCGTCTATGTCGTGAGGAATCCCTGGGACGAAGCTTACATTCTGTAACATTGTAGTTTCATAGGCGGGCAGCCATTGGCTATAACACCAAACAACACGTGTCGGAGCTGGGGATGCCACACCTTCCTCTAAGAACTTCATCACCTAGGACGTCTTTCCACATGCCGTAGGGCCGCTCACCTTCATCGTATAGGAATGCTCTGATACTCTGGTGTGTGACGTAGGTGTTGATCGTTCTTCGCGCGTACTTTGAATTTGCGCGTTATCGGGACTCCTTTCCATGAGATGGCTTCGCTCTATAGGATTACTATGTATTGAAAACAAATGTCTATGTAGATTAAATGGCGTGGAAAATGACTTCGAACACAAGTGACATGCGTAAACCATGGCTCTCGTCTCCACGGACACCCGGCGTATACTGAAGCTTTGACAGATATATGTCGTGTTTATATGCAAGAGCTCGGAGCTCGGAGATGGGGCAGTTGAGTGTTTGGAGCTCGGAGCTCTGGGATGGGGCAGTCGGGAGCTCGGAGCTCGGGGATGGCGCAGTTGGGTGTTTGGAGCTCGGAGCTCGGAGATGGGGCAGGCGGGAGCTCGGAGCTCGAGAATGGGGCATTTGGGTGTTTGGAACTCGGAGTGTCTGCGCTTGACCCGGATGTGATATCGGCCGCCATTTTTTAAATCGCCATTTGAAAATTCACATTATAAATGCGTTGAAGCTTTACATACGTTCTTCATTATTAGTCCCCCGTTGTCTGGGTGGCGAAAACTGGAACTAGGAGCTAATTCGGTCGTATTGATCTTGGTGACTGATGCCTCGTATTTATGGCAAGGTGAAATTGGGTCGGAATGCCCTGGTGGCAAAAACTGGAACTAGGGAGAGATAACTCCAAGCTGTCACGTGACCCGGCAGTGACCTTTTGTTGCACAATTCTTAATATCCGGTATTGTAAAAGGTGATCTTTGGTCATATTGCCACCAGGGGGCGCCACCAGTCTCGTGACGTCACTTCCGGTTCCGGTCATGTCGACCCCTGCGCATGCGTTGTTCCGAGAAGTTTGCGGAGGACGTGACCACTACCCGTCGAGAGGGAGACGTCGACCCCAATAAAGCCATCATCGGGGAAACGATGAAATTACTCGGGAACAGCGGATACGGAAAAACGGTAACCAACCAGGACCGCCACGTCACCGTGAACATTTATACAACAAAACAAGCCCGCAAACGCCTGAATTCACCTCTATACCGACACACGGAGATGATTGACAACACCACCTACGAAGTGACTTCAGCCAAAAAGACCATAACATATAACCTGCCGCTACAAATCGGGTGCATGGTATACCAGCTGGCCAAGCTGCGGATGCTAGAATTCCTATACGATTTCATGGGAGTGTATTTCAACCAATCAGACCGGCAACTTCTAGAAATGGATACGGATCCTGCATACATGGCCGTCTCCAACCCGGACTGGGAATCGTTCGTGGAACCGGAACTACGAGCCCAGTATGAAGCAAACTCCGAACATCTGAACGATTATCGTTTGGCTACAAGCACTGCCCGCAATCGAAATATCGTTAACACGCTCTCAGCGTCGAGATTACTCCGCAATATATACCTTCCTTCTTTCCGCTGAAAATCCTTTGTTTCATCAACCAAATATATCCCAAAAGTATTTAATAAATAGCTTACACCGAAAAAGAAGTTAGATTCTTGATTTTCTTGCCGTTCTCAACGAATCTATTTGCATAGGGAGCTGCATATGTACGTGATTAGTCCCATCGTAACAAACCCACGTGTTTCCTGGTCTTCGGATCTGTGCTAGAGCATTCGAACGCGGGCAGTGCTTGTAGCCAGACGATAGTCGTTCAGCTGACATGAGCTGTTCGGAGTTTGATTATGAAGTGGAAAGAGATGAATGGCTGCCGTGAAAATCCAATTACAACTATGATAAAAGAACCCCCGGCCTCTTCATGTTAGAATGGAGCGGTGAGGCCCTGATCGCTCTGTGTTCAAAAACATACTATTGCGATGGTGGAGACAACAACAACAAATTCAGCTGCAGAGTCAGTCGCAGAGATAATAATATCACCAAAGCCATATACCACGATGTATTCCAGAGCCAGACCAAAGCCAGTGGGACCAACAAAGGATTCCGTATCATCGAGAACCAGATGCGCTCGTACACACAGGAGCGGGACGCCTTCACGTACTCCTACCCCAAGCGCAAAGTTCTCCCAGATGGTGTGACCACAACGTATCTGGATATTTAGAGTGATAAATATGAACTTACACTACGAATATTCCACTGGACTTCTAATGTTATAATAAGGCGAATAACTGTTGTATATATGTTCTATAAACGTTAAAGTATAGATGAGCTTATAATAAGAGCGAATAACAGTTGCAAAGTTTTCCCCGATGGTGTGACTACGACGTATGTGGACATTTAAAGTGATAAATATACTTAAGATGGCCTGACACTGTGGATATTTCACCGGACTATTAATGTTATATTAAGGGGAAATAACTGTTGTATATATGTTGTGTTCTTTGTTATAACATGTGTTTATTCCTACAACAATGTGATTTGTGGTTCTTTTGTATGCCGTAATTAACTATTTGAAAGAGCTAATTCGGTCGTATTGACCTTGATGCCTGAACTTCGTATTTATGGCAAGGTGAAATTGGGTCGGATTGCCCTGGTGACAAAAAATGAAACTAGCGGGAGATAACCCGGGACTGTTACGTTACCGAAAATGACCTTTGACCCGGATGTGACCTTTGACCCGGATGTCACGTGACCGAATACGACGTCATAGTGACGTCGATTTGATAAGTAGAAAAAGGGGAAATTGGCGCACCGTTAGGGACAGAAATGTGCGAATCAGGGGAGATAACCAGGAATTGTTCAAACAGAGTTATCTGCCCCTAACGGTGCGCCAATTTCAACTTTATATACTACTCGTATCCATCTTGAGGCAGTAAACCCCGTCGACGCCAGTCGCCAAAGCAGATTCACCCTAAATTTTGCGAAAGCACCCAAATCTAGCACCCAACTCCCACTCTTGCCAGATTTGGGCTAAATGTTTGTGAACGGGTGTGAACGACCGTTGACACACCTCCGTCCGCAGAGAGAAAAAGCGAAAACCCACACTTTCACTATCTTTAATAATTTATTTTTATCTCCTCCATCACATCTTACCCTAGCTGCATGGGAAATCCCCGTTTGGTGAACTTAAATAACATCATTGTGTAACGTTCTTTTCCGTGCCTCGATGCATCGACAGCCGTTTTCCGCCAATGAGAAGCCATCATTTGAAATTGAAACATTTAATATTTAGCCGTGGTCCACGAAAGGATTTCCGCGTCAGTAATCGAAATACCTTTTTCATACGAGAGTCTGCATCAATTTCAAATATACTTGCACTGAAAATTAAAACAATAATAACAATAACAAAAGACCAAAAAAAACGACAAAAAGGTGGTTTCCTGCAACAGAGAAGCAAATAACTTGAACCTTGGCTTGACGTATATAAAACTTCAGCCATAATGTCTTCGTCCTCGTCGTCGGGTTCAAATTTAAATGAGTCAATGTGGATGCCGTAGTGTTCACAGTGAAATACAGAGGATTGTGGTCCATACTTCATGTAGGGATCACGAGACAATGCATATAGTAGCCAAGTCTGACGACAAAAACATGTCTAGAAACTTAGCTATCCAAAAGCTCGGAAAATGCATTCTCTCATCAAGTATCAGCCAGGATTGTGTCGTGTGGGCCTTTTATTGCACGCTGACGGGGAGTCAACTATTGACGCTTTTCAAACAGATATTCCGTTTGAGTGGTCGCTCTGGCTTACGCCGCTCCTCATCTCATGTTCGACGTTTTGAACCTTGACGGTGTTCGATCGTTTTCCATATGGACCGGGTTCTTGAGGCAACCTGTTTCGAAGGTTTCGGCTTCCTCTTTCGAATACCATCTATGGTGAAACTTTTTTTCCGGCCTTCAACGTCTCGCCCGGTCGCGACTGTCACTAGGTCCGACTTCGTTGTGGACCCTCCCCGGCTAGGAGGTGAGTCGTCAGTCGGCGATCTTGGAGGGGTATGAGCTTTTATGTTCTGGAACAGGTAGTCAGTCGTACGGACAGCTCATCCTAGAACATGAAATAGTCGATGTATTAAAGATAATTCGACTCCCAAAAACGCGTGGTTGCACTTTGTGAATGGGTAGTTTGTCAGCTTGCGTAATTCATAGGCATTTTGGGTACAATCGCTGTAACTTTCAGGACATACTAATATGAAACTAAGACATACAAATTCCGTTGTTGCCTTATTTTGCTACCAATTGATAGCTGTCATCTTAGATTTTGAACTGGTCGTCGTTTTTCAAATAATTTGCCATCTACAACGCTCTAGAAATTTGCTCCTAGAAGCTACACCACCAAGCTTCTTTAACCCCTGTTGACAAGGGCGCTTCTGGAGGCGAAAGCATTTTGGAAAAGGTATTGTTGTGCCACTATTTCTTAATACTCGGGCGTTGAATGTATGTGGATATTGAAAAACTAAAAATGTCTTACGGAAGAACTTGATGCTAAAGGTCACATACCATACAGACATGTATCCACATGGGATTTCTCGACTCTCTATATTACAATCCCTCAACAGGAACTTATTGACCGTCTAAGTTCATTCATAGTGTCTGATGTGTTCAAGAAAACTGATCGCAGATATATTAAAGTCAGGAGCGATAAAGCATTCTTTAGCTCTACTACATACGAGGGATATCATTCATGGGATGTTTCTTTGTTTGTAGAGTTGCTCGAATTTCCCATTAAAAATATCTATGTGAAATTTAACAACACAATATATCAACAGCATATAGGTATCCCAGTGGATACTAATTGTGCACCCCTGTTGGTTGATCTATATCTGTTCTCTTATGAATATGACTATATGCAGGCGCTTCTGAAAACCGATCAATTCAAGGCCCGATCCACCTCATTCACCAAACGCTATATAGACGATCTTCTCGCTGTGGATAATCGCTATATAAAAGACGCAGTGAAGGATATATATCCACCTTCAATGGATTTGAAGGAAACTAACTACCGGCACATCATATTTAGACCTATAAAAATGAAGCGGGCCTTCTCTCTCGACGACTTTATGACAAACGAGATTATTACAATTTCGACATCGTAAACTATCCCTTTCTGGACAGTGGGACCTGCATACGGCGTATTCATATCTGGCCTAGTAGACCCGGTGTTAAATGTGACGATTTTAATCAACGTCACGAAACATTATTGCAGAAACTTATAAAACAGAGCTATATCACCAAGCGCCTCCACTCAAATTTTCTCAAATTTGGCGATACATATCGTATGCTGATAGCAAAATGCGAGCGTAGCGTGCAAGATCTATGGCGGTACGTTTCGTAACTTGTGTCTAATTCCGATTAACTCAGGGCTTGAACCCATGTACTTCAAGATCCTTATGGTGCTCATATGAACAGGCGCAATCAAAGCTTGACTGAGATACATCATTCTCTAGATGACGACTGTACGACGAAAATCATACGGATTAAGAATACTGATCAGCGATAAGGATTTGATATTTTTGGAACATCGTGACGTATTGCCGGCATCTTTGAAGACGATTGACCGCTTCACTCTTCCAGGAAATTAGCCTATGTTTACGTATACAATGATTGTCTTTTCGAATTTGGTGCTAATGCTGTTATATGAGATATGGAAAATGTCTTTGAATTATGGACGTGGATATTCTTTAACCGACGACAGCTTAATTACGAATGACGGTCCAGGCGCGTGTAATTTTGAAATATACTCCAAGGAACTCGTTGGTGAAGTTTAGTACATGCTCGAAGCCATTTGACCCTGTAAGCGTTTCTTCGACATCCCAAACCTCATAGCCAAGTAGGTACCGTATTGGTTTTATTAACATGTGTTCCGATTGTCTACACCCATTACCATTGGCTACTGTTGATGTTTTAGCCCCTTGTTAAGCCCTTATTTTGCTACATTTTATGAATAATGATGAGAGTGAAGATATTAATACTTGAAAGCGTATCAAATTTAATGTTTCGTTGTCCTATAAATGAGATATAAAGAGATATTATTGAAGAAAGAAAGTATTATTCGAATCAATGCTGTAGCGAAGATGAATCGGGTGATATGTTGCAGAAAGACTACATTCCAGCGATGAGAGATATCAGTACGTCAAAAGTTGTACAGCAATGTTATCCATTGTCATGATACGATTATGTTGAAGTCACAAAACAAAAGCTATAATAGTTATGGAGATCGAAGCTATTAAGACAGAGGACGTATTCAAGAAGTTAGCCACTGGAGAACATGTCTTGGACAGTGATGATTCGGAGACATGAGTGGAAAACTAATGACATCCACATCAATCCACATCAACATAGACAAATCCACATCAATATTATTAAAAATCGCCAAACGGTCATGGGGAAACCCTCTGCGAGGATTAGGATTTACCTGGACTTGAGCAGATCCGCTTCACCACCATCCCCATCCTCTCCCTCAGAATGGAAAGTACACTCTCCCATTTCTTCTGGTGGATCTCCCAGAGTCCTAGATGGCTATCAGGTAAAAGAATGAACCCCCCTCCCCCACCCACTCCCCGCCCATACCAGAGCCCGGATTTCTCTTCCAAACTAGAGAAAGTAAAATTGGAATTTCCACATTGGATAAGTTTCTCTAATTCTGGGATACATATTTCGTATTATCTGTTGTATCAGTTCTTGAAGTTTTGTCGAAATAAACAACACACAGCAGTATCAATTCATGGATATAATGCAGAGATAAATTGAAACTTGGAAGGGGTGGGGTTATGTGGGAAATTTACCACATTATCGCCCGCTCCAATGTTGGCTTCTTCTTCTTGTTGCGATAAGCTTATCACACTGTTCGCTGCGATCAACCAAAGGCGTGAAAGGAAATCGGTGTACGCGGTTCTCAGTATGCCGCCGAATAGTAGTAGAGAAATCGTAAAATCCGTATTATTGGCCTACTGACAGATTTATCTCTCCCTTTTTTGTGGAGGAACGTGCAGGGACGTGGGGGTTACAACCGGGTCGATAACCCTCTAAGTAGGTCAGTAATAGGGATTGCTCACTCGCCAAGAATGCATGGGGTGAGCGTTTTCGGCGATAGGTCAGTTCATCCTTGGCCCGAATGGGTCGTGCAGGATATCATGCTCAGGTAGAGTCGGACTGGAGTAGTGCATGCGCAGTCGGACAATTGTAGAAAACGGGCGTCTGATTGGAAGTTTTAAGGTAGTTGTGGTCAATTTTGCGCATACGAAGTCGCAAAATAGTGGGAAACGGGCGTTTGGATGGGAGTTTTGAGGTAGTTGTGGTCATTTTTTTGTGGAGCCAAGTATAGCCCTTTCCGGAAAGTGTCTGATCTCCCCCTGAATAACTGCCGCTCTTAAGATTAGAGGTATTAGAAGCTGCTTCACTTTTACCAAAGGCGCCCGCAATTATTGTGAATAATGTATTGATCAACTATTCAAGAATATTTGTTTGAGAAACTATTTTGTTTATATTTTCTACATGAACCAATAGATCTTGTATGAGTGTACATTAAAAAGATAATCTTCTTGAAAAATAGACTATTCAATTACAAAAACTAATTGTGAGGGCCTTTGGTACCTACCGGAAGTTCTCTGCTCCAATGTGCCTCTGGTCGAACGAGGGAGATAAAACGCTTTCCGAATTGGGCTATAGAGTGTGGCTGATCAGTTTGTCTGACGCTGTGGAGTACCGTACGACTGGAGCGGTCTCGGGCCGTTGTTTGACTTTCACCGGTAAAGTAATCGCGCGCATGCGCACTCGATAGGAAGACCTGTGGTGGGCGTTTAGAGGTATAGGTGAGCCACCCGTGGTCCAAATGAGCCGCGCAGGTGTATCATGTTGAAGCGTTCGTATTGTAGAGTCAGACTGACGTGGTTTTTACCGGAAGTGACGTCGCGGTGCGCATGAACAGTCGTGGAGTAGTAGAGAAAAATCGCGTTCTGAGGTAGGCATAGTAGTGTTTGGGCGAGAGATGGGCTATCCTTGCTTCAGATGTGTCGGTCAGAATGTAGAAGAAGACTAGTGATACACGCATGCGCACTCGGAGATCAGTATCGAAAGTTTACCTTCGGGGGGAGGGGGGGGGGGGACGTGTGTGCAGGCGGCGCCTAGAAGAGACAAGGTATATTCGGTGTGGGTGTGTGGGTGGATGGCCCGGTCTTCTCGTATCGATGTATATTCTTATGGAACTGCCACAGTGAAATAGCCCAGAAACTTTGATGGGTTTAGATATCCCATGGAATGGACACTAATTCAGTGAAAGGCAGTGAGACTCGTCAAACGCCCACCGTTTCGTCTTAATGCCTTGTCTTAACGCCTTACCCAAATGACTTAACGCCCTATCTGAACGCCTTAACGCCGTACCTTCACTAGAACTCCCTACGATTTCTTCTCCACCAATCAGTTGTCACTACGTTTTGACAGAAGCAGATGAACGAGAGATCAATAACAGTAAGTTCACCGAAGTTCATATATTTTATTATCCCCACTGTTACATCGAATAACCAACCCAGGGGAGCCGCAATGGGTATGATTATGATTGTGTGTATTGTCTTTGTGTGTCATCATTATCGTGGTTGCTCTTGTTCAATGAGAAGCCGCTCTTTGAGAAAGTTCAATATTCGGCCACCGTCGCTCTTGTTCCTCGCTCGTTTGTCCTAAGCATCTTCGGGGGATTCAGGATACCGTAAGGGAAAAATGTTCTAGAACAACTGTATGTCCATTTTTCACTGCACGGCCTCTGTGAGAAGTAACCCCAAGTTCTCATCTAAGTGACGCTTGGTCTTCATGATGGACCTATGCGCGAGATTGACATTCATTTCAAGCGGCAGCAGGCAATACTTTTCATAGATAGCCATGACTGCTTCTTTTCTGATGTGTAGGGGCATGATGGTGTACGCCAGCTGTAAATTATCCTGTCCATCGTCCTCGATCGGCGCAGCATGGGTGTTAAAGGAAAAGTTCGGGTTTGGTTGCCTTTGATACATATTAAAACAACTCACCAAATAGAACCCAAAAGATATTTTTTCTCATTTAAAAAAAAAAATTCAAGGAGAACTAATCATTTTAAAACCGCGAACTCGCAGTCCCCAGAGTGCCGCCATTGTACTGTATCCAGAAGGCGGATATGACGTAGGGTCAAGGCATGGAGCTCTTCTGTCTGTTCGGGTAATCTATGTGCACGCACCACGGAGCTCTTCGGACGATTTGGGTAGATACAAATAAATTTAGTGAAATCATGTCGACGAGCAGCAGTTCCGATCTCAGCGGTGAAAGCGACGAGGAAACTGCGTTTGGTCTTCAAGGCTACCAATTCGCTCAGATACGGAAGATCAGAGCAGCGGGGATGATAGCAGCTCTAGTAGCGAGACAGGCAGAAGCCGCATGGGAAATTTAGTATGTGCACACGCTGCTCTTATTGACGGCTTACGGGAGAGATCGAGTGTCTTTGCTGTTGGGAGAGCGAACAAAGCCGCGCTCTGGCAACTAGAAATAAAAATGGTATGAGCTATTTAGTATTTAAATCAATTCTTGCCAATTTTTACTAACAAAAGTGCAATTTTCACCTGAACACACGCAGCTCCATGATGCTTTCACATGCATGTTCTGCCTCTAGCTTACGTCACGCTGTTTCACGTACTTTTACTCCTATTATATTGGTTAAAATAGGTCACGTGACAATACAATGGCGCTTTCCTGGAGTTTGGTAAATTTGACGGTATAACAGTATTTGGTTAACTATTTCTGCGTTAAAATAAATTCAAAAAAAAAAAAAAAATACAGTTGAATACCATTTGACTAGCTCTTTCAGTTGAAATATAGCTTTACCATACCCGAACCGCCACTGTAACAATATAATCCCAAAAAGGTCGGTTCTACTTCAAACAGGCGTCCTTGGGGTATAACATGACTATCAGCGGTCAAGCTCTTCGTATAGCTGGGTGTGCTCTCAGTATCAGCTGGTAGACTCTCAGAATCAGTGGATAGACTCTCAGCAGTATCTTCCTCAGTATCTGTCTCAGTGAGCTCTTCGGCTTGTGACTTCTCGGCCTCAGACTTCTGGTGTCGCATACTATCGTAGTGTCTGGCGAACGTGCGTCCACAATGAGAGCAAGTATACGTCAAGTTGACGGTTGAACTTCGACTATGCTCGTCTTTGTAGACGGACCTAAACTGGCGTTAAGACGGGTGTTGACGGACGTTATCGGGCGTTGATGGGTGTCAACGCCATGCCACTCATCAGTTGGGTAAGATGGAAAAAGAGAAGCTAATGTGTAATTTCCCGTTCCCAGCTGCTTCTCCAAAAAGGTTTGAAATGCCTAATGCAGGGTCAGCATGGGCACAGGTGGTTGTGTTGATATCCTCTTTGGGTAGTGTCTGTTGCTTATGCAACAGAAGACATAACCGCGTCACCCATTGGATGTCATCCATGAATGTGGCAAGATGGCAACCAATGCGTTGGGGCTGAGCTGCATCGGTGGTCCCAGCTTGAGCGGCGTCAATAATAGCATTGACTTAAACTTCGGCTTGACATAACGCTTCGGTTATTACATCTCAGCTATCGGTTTCAAAGTTTACATTAGTCAACGTGGGTGCCGCAGTGCTCATGGTGAAATAAAGCGGATTGCGTCGTGAGAGCTACTTATAGCATGTTGAGTCAGCTGTGGATGTTTCAAATAGGTGTTTCGTTTGAGCCATCGCTCTGGCATACACCGCTGCGCAGGGTTTCAGCATATGGACGCTGTTCGGTCAACTTCCATATGGACCGGGTCCTTATTCAGCAATTATAATACTGACCACGAGGTCGACATACTGTAGACGTAAAGCCCGTCGCAGTCTGGTTGCTAATGTGTTATACGCTAAACTTGCGGCAGCAAAGAGATATGGCTCAAATAAATCACAGAGATTCCAATGATGGGACCCTTTGGTAAATAAGTCGGCAATGGGTTGAATCGTCCTTGGCCGAACCTATCAGAGCATCTAGTACTACCACGTTGGTCTGGTCGGGGTCAAGTAATACGCTTGATGGATATCGTGAGGAATGCCAGGGACGAATTTTTTAACCGCATAGTCTCGTAGGCGCACTGTCACTGGTTGCAGCACCAGACAGTGCGAGTATAGCTGATGGGTCTTTCTAGAATGATGACCCCCTGCATGTACAGACGCCACCACCACAACTGCTAACAACACCACCGCCAACACCGTCGCTGCCGCTACCACCACCACCAACACCACCAACACCATACACTATGGCATATGCCTGAGCACTCCAATGTATTTCTTGACTTCCCATGACTTTCGAGGTATGGCACTACCCCACCAGCGCTTCAATATGATAACATGCATGCCATATTTGGACCATTTCACCCACCTTATCGTGACTGCGAGAGACGCTGCGCTTCCTCTATTACCGATGACGTCACAGTCACGTGGCTGGGCACCAGTCCAGTCCTAGCCTAGTCAACGAGAGCTTCAAGACGACACATACACGACCCATTCGGATCAAGGATGGACCATCTATCGCCCACACATCACGATGCGTATCCCCAAAAATGCCATCTTTCTCTTCTACTCAACGATTGCGCATGCTCACCGTGACGTCACTTTCAAGAAAAATCACGCTTGTCAGTGTCCACGACTCAACTTCACGAGTACTTCAATATGATACCCGGCACGGCCGATTTACACCATGGATGGCCCACCTTTTTCTCAAAACCGTGCTAACCACAGGCCTTCCTGATGACGATGCACACGATGACTTTATAGGTGAAAGTCAACCAACGGCCCCGGGACCCCTCCAGTCATACTCTACAACGTCAGTCAAATTCAGGCCCGTAGCCAAGTGGGGTTTTCTGGGTTCGGGCGAACCCCCCTTTCGGAAATATTATATATTTTTCTCATATAAATGCCCTTTTCCAGCTGAAGCGAACCCCCCTATTTGCCCTTTTTCCCATACAGCGAACCCCCTGATGTGCCCTTTTGGATTGAAGGCGAACCACCCCTCGGTAAATCCTGGCTACGGCACTGCAAATCGATCGCATCCTCACAGTCTATACTTTGCTACACACAAAAAACTGACCGAAACTACTCCAAAAGTCACACTCGAAAGCCTTTTTTCTACTATTTTCCGCCTGCGCATGCGCAGATTGACATCATTTCCGGTAAAACATCAACTCTAATCTGACTCTACCCGGGCCCTCGGTGGCCGAGTGGTCTAAGGCGCTTCGCTGGTGACCGCTAGCCTCACACCGCTGAACCGGCACGGGTTCGAGTCCAGCTGGTCCATGTGTGAAAGTTTGTCAGTTACTTGCCGAAGGGAGGTGGTTCTCTCCGGATACTCCGGCTTCCTCCACCAACCAAACTGACTGTCACCATATGAGTGAAACAAACTTGAGTGTGACATTAAGCCAAATTCCCTCCCTCCTTCCTGACTCTACCCAACGAGAGGCTCAAGCTGATACCCTGTACCACCCATTTGAACCACGGATGGCGCATCTATCGCTCAAAATGTCCACCCCGGAACTTCCTGACGAGTGTGAATACATGTACACGATTACTTTACCGACGAATTCAACCAATGGCCCCTAGACCCCTCCCATCATATGTTACAGCATGAGACAGATCGATAAAATATCCACTTTGTTCCACTTGAAACATTTCCATGGGTTCACGAAAAGTCTGTTTTTTCCGGAGTTGTTTCATGCACCCGCAATGCACCTTCGGGAACAACCACCTCGTCTAATAATACCCCAGCCACCAGTCAGATTTTTTGACAGGATTCCCGGCCGCGCACATCGCCGGAAGTTACATCATATATAGTAAAATAGAGGTTTGCCGAACATTTCGATTACTTTTCAAGTCTGCATAATACCTCTGTTGACATAGCCTTAAAAAGAATTATCTGGAGATTCTTTTCCCTGTTTATCTGGACAGAGCATATGGAAAGTAGTTCGCTCATGTGCAAAACTGAAGGAGTTGTTCGACCGGATTCAATGTGAACCGTGCGTACGTGGGTTTCCCCCTATACGTCATAGCAGCGTAATAAAGGTCAACTTCCGCTACTGATAAATGTGCCTGTGAAATGAAGCATGTGCTGTGTGGGTGATGCTTTGGGAAGTGCCGAAACTATTGTGGCAATGATCTCGACCGGAAGTGACCTCTGGAAATAAATTAACAGTGAAGTGATCGGCTCGTTTACTCCCCTTATTTTGACAATCCACAACCGTCCACAATAAGGTCAATAATAGGGATTATACACTTTCTCTACTACTCAGAGATATGCCCCTTCATGTTCCACCAATATCCCCTTTATATATGGCGTGCCCTCAAGTTGGTTTCGGGTTACAAAATAGTTCAGATCTGTCATTTGTTTTAAAAGTGTATTGAAATCCGGTCATATACCTGTTGACATCTCTAGCTTTTACCTCACACGTGGTACGCTCATACTATTCAGCTTGTATCACTGACGTTCCTATACTCTCCTATAGGGACGTCAGTGATACAAGCTGTTTATCAGCGTACACACGTGGCTGTTTCATCAGATTTTATCTGTAGTTTTGACAAATCCCATATATAAGTTTTATTAGTAATTAATCAAACAAACCGAATGGAAAAGACCGAGTTTTTTTTATCGACCATACTACCAATATATTCTGAACGTTCACATATTCCCCAGGATTCTCCTATAGGTCCTTCCCCGGCCATTGTTTTCCCTACGAGACAGTAAATTGCTGGTAAATTCACGGGAAACCAGGCGCGAAATAGGCGTAAATTCACGGTGTTCAATTCCCTTTCCCACTTTAATGCTAAGAACATAGGTTTACAGTCCCGGCAAGTTTGTTTGACGCGTGACTCCCGGTGTGCATTTGTGGTTCGTACTATATAGGAGCCAGTCGATTTACTTCCAGGATTGAACTAGAACTATTGATAACTGGTGTAAATATGGTAACTATGCATCAAATTATCTCTCTACTCGAACTTAGTAAGGACCATTTAAGTCGAAAATAGTCCAGTTATCACGGATTAAAAGTATTCTCAATACTGTAGACATAGGAGAGCATAGGAGGGAAAAACTACGACCCCCAAAATTTAAGACGGGCGTGACGCGTCAGTGTACCTGTCGGTCCACCGGGGTTAATCCTTTCTAAGATTTAAAGTGTGAAATACGGATTGACCATCGCATGATAATAATGATACCATACAGAGATAATATCCAAGGTACATCTCCCAAGGTAGCGTATATAATATTGTCCCTCCTGTACTTTTTATTTAGGGCCCAAGGTCCAACTTTTTTTTTAGAAATTGGCACGCCATAAAATGAGTCACGTGTAAATATTCAAGGCAGAAATCGCGCCATTGGGAATAGAAACCACATGCGTCCGTAGTACGGCGAATTTGCGGTTTCTCAAGTCCCCTATTTGTGTTTGCTCTGCACTTATCAGTTGTTCATATTTTCTATCGAGTTTCATTCATATCGTCATGAATCAGTCTCATTGAAGCCTCCTAGTCCAATCAACGGGCACCCTTTGCTGACCTGAATACATAGGAAAGCAGGTTGTTGGAGCTCTTCAGTGAGAGGAGGTGAAAAAGGTTAAGGACGCCATTTGTTTACTTTTTTGGAGAATTGGAGAATTTTGCTGCTTTTGATTGCGGGAAAACCGTCCAGTGTAAGTATTATTCACCAATGCAACATTGCAAATAACTTCAAGAAGCACTTACAATCCCGTTTGCAAAGTTTCATGTTGATGTCAACCGTAAAATCGCCATGACAAACGACAAAACATAACATGCTGCGTTTATTTTCCCGGCCATGCGGTTTAGCGTACGATGAAAAAATGTCCAGAATTAGGACGGTGTTTCGTGCTTTTTCTCTTACAACAGTGTTATAAGTTTGATATTATTCATAACTTACGTTAAGTATTAAAATAGTATAGCTGTCAAGGAATAATTTTAACCAGTTTTAATTGAAATGTCGGCGATGTCAGTGGGGCCTTTGTTGAAGTGCATGTGTGCGGCTTTGTCATTGATACGTTTTACGAGGTCACCGTTTTCCCGCGAACGATCTTGAGTTACATCACAGAGAGCGGAAGTGTGGATAAGACCCGCGCTTTCAACAGCCTTCTCAGCTGTCAGTCATTCTCTAAGTAGGTCCTTTTATCAGCAGTAGTAAGATCTTGACCTACAGACGGACGAACACTCCCTGGAGATATTGACTTACTTTCCATGTCACACATCCGGCCTACCATTCTTATTGAAACCCATGCACTCAACTCGATAATACATCACATGTTCTTTAGCAAACACCATGCTATCCTATTATAGATATTTGAAGATTTCCTTTACCCATAAATCATTTACCTCACTTGATAGATTTATATGTGAAACAGATTCGAATTTTTTGTCACATTTTTTTCATGGCAAAGAAAAATCAGTTTTAGTTTATGAACAACTATTCTTAATGATAAGAAATATGTTTTTAATGGATGATGTCCAAAAATATGAATCTTCTAGTGAATACTTAAGTTAGCTCATCAATCCTCAATAATTCAATCAGAAACTGTGAAACTTCCCCATCATAAAGTTATGGCACTGGATATTGTAAATATGGTAAAATAGCATGTTGTGCTATTCGTTCCTGATTGAAAGAAAATGATCGTATGCATGCTCACCTATTTTGCAAAGGTTGAATATCACAATCTCACTATTTTACCATGCCATTCATGGGTGACAAGAGCTTGTTGTTGGTCAGTTATTAATTATGATATTAATATTCATATATACTGTCCACTGATGAAAACGGCAACTCACAGATTCAATAAAACTTCATCCGTCTTTACTTCTTACCTCAACGTGCTCCCCAAACTTCAATTCATTACTTGAAACATATTAACTCTTCGTTCTGTTCCTTTTTAATTGCATAAATCCATCGATCGAAACAGCTCAACTCCCGCCCTTTCAATGCTTTATATAATATGTCAAAGAACTGAGAATGATGGTTGAGTGGCTGTGCACATGACTAACAATGTGATCCGCCGATATGGACTGAATTTGTTGCATACCATCCAAGTATTTCGAGTGAGTTGCTGTTTTCGTTGTTGGGGGGGGACTGCCCTGCATGTGTGATCCCAGGCCCCTTGTATTTATGGAGTAGGAGAGTATTAATATCATTATTAACAACTGACCAACAACAAGCATTTCGTCATTTCAATCATTTGGTTACATATCAGAACGCCTTGTACTTAAAGATATCGTACGAACATGCGGAGTGATACTTTTTTCTAGCGAAGTTTCGTTTTCAAACTGTTAACGCTAATTACTGAAACTCATCAATACATATTATCATGCATTATTATTCCCTATTCAATGCTCTTTGTATGTCACCCAACATTCGATGGATTTAATTGGCGTAAGCATTGATATTAATTAAAAAGTCACACTGTGTGCATCTATCCAGGCTACGGTGAACAGCACGAGCATGCTACACACTTTTCTTCATACTGTTCACCGTAGCCTGGATAGATGCATATGGTGTGACTTTTTCCAATAATATCAGTATTTATGTGAATTAAATTCACTGAAGTTTGAGTGACATATAAAGAGTATTGAATAAGGAATAATTACGCATGATAATCTGTACCGATTAGTGTCCGTTATTAGCGATTCGAACAACTTTAAAATGAAACTTCCCTCGAAAACAGCATCGCTCTCCGTGTGCGTATGATATCTTTAAGTACAATACGTTCTGCTACTTAACCGAACGATTAAAATGAAGACCGTTTTTTCTCACGAATGAATATCCATTTATATTGCCCATAACCTCACAAGACATGTGAGAGAAATCTAAATTTCTACCACCATCTCACCTGTGTTGCGAAAATAGCTTCACCGGCTGGTGACGGTCGGATGTAGGGGGTGTGTATAACCAATTTTATTAAAAACAGATCCAGAAACTGATTCTCCATCAGGATCAGTCGCTCTCACTATGTCGAGGAAGCGCATCCATGAGTGAACAACATTGCTATAAGGGACGTTTTGCGAAATAGATAGAGCGACAATAATACCAAGCCCAACTGTGCACAAGCTGCAAACTACCAATTCAGCCTGCCTAAATGGGTAACTGTTCAGTGCCCTCCAATTGGTTATGCACAGTAGCACATGTAGAGCATAGCCGAACAATTGGCTACACGAAGCAATGTTTTGGTTACGCATATTTTTCATTTTGTTGACTGATTCCAGTCTATGGCGCATCCACATGCTCTGATCCACATAAAAGACCATGATGTAGACCATACCAAATTTTTAATTTATTACAGGTATATTTTTTTTCCATTTTGAGGGAAGGGTTGTTTGCTCAAATGTAAATCCATATACTGAGACTAGAGTAGCTTCCTGTAGCACATTACAGTAATGCATCTAATAATTTAATTACCCTAGTTTGAATTCAGTCACCTCCAATTTTATGTCAAAATGGAATCAATTGTTCTATTAACTTTGATCACCCTTTAAAATCTTTAAAGTTAAGAAATAATGGGTTATTTGCATGATTTTGGACCATTTTGTCAACGTCCTGTTCTAATAAATTTGATCACTCCCTCATTTGTTGGGTGGAAATTTCAGTTCCTGTGATTTAAGGTGGTTCATACCTCAAACAACGTTGGCGACGTCATAACTCCGAGTTATATCCCCTGTAATAACTCTTCCTACGTCATAAATCACCTTTTCTGATAAGAGACGTTACCAGGGGCAGGTAATGGCATCGCAAATATTAGAAAACTATGGGGATAGGGACAGGCAAAGCTTTTTATATAAAAAAGTAGATCGAAGACCCCCATTTATTATTCGATTAATAAAATGATCACATGGTGGGGAATCAGTGTTCAAAATATCAGCATAGGTCACCGGATGATTTTCGATTTTGGAAATGGTTTCATAGTCTGAAAATGCAATTTCCAACGTCTTACAGTTCGATGAAATGTATAATTCATATAAACTTTATTCATTTATATTCAACTTTCAGGTGTTTCCAAGATCCGGTGAAGTTTCTCTATATAAATAAACAGTACCTATGGGTATATATCCGTATGCTTTGACTTCCTGACCTTGTAGCGCAGAAAATTATTTTTTCATGAATTTGGCGAAAACGGCTGACATGGTGATATTCGCTGCTATATACTGAAAAATCTAGATCGAAGACCATCAATTTTTTTTTATCTTTTACTGCTCATAAACACCCCGGCTACCCACAGCAAAAATATTAGGGTTGGTCACCGAACAAAGTTTTGAGGTATGAACCACCTTAAGTATTGGGAGAATTACCGAAGTACTAGTTCTCTCAGTGAGGGTTAACCACTGACATGTGACCACTCCATGACCACTTTAAATACTTCCTTCTTCCCTGTTTGTCCACCCTCATCATGGCACGGACCACCTGGATTTACTAGCTAAATGAATCATGGGGCACTGCAGAATACTGGGATTTCTACAATAGGTTGATCTAGTATAAAGTTAGGGATTTTAAATGTTTCAAGTTTATCAGAACTCCTCTTTTTGCTTCCATGACTTGTTTCATATTCCATGGCAACCCACCATAATATTTAGCAATGAGATCTTCAGTTCTCTTTTTTCTCCAGAATGATGGGTTCCAAGCATAATTTTGTTTCTGTTTTGTCTTCACACTGAGTACCACCACACTACAGGAAATCCTAAGTCATGGTACATGTATAGCAATATTATGTAACAGGGCGCGAAATGTTCGGGTGTCCACCTGTCGATGACAGGTAGTATTTATGTGCGACAGGTAAAAAAAATAAATGACTGTCGCATGCGACAGGTGGAACATTGCAGGGATTCATAGGCGTTGATCTTTACTAACGCCCGAAGCAAGAAAAACTTCTTGTTGTTGTTGTTAAACGATGTCTCAACTCCTGAGAGCATGCCATGCTCTAGAGCTAAAAATAAATTTAGCCTCGTTATGCTTCGGCAAGCGTCGACGTTCGATCAGACCTCAACGCTCCAGATTTGCTTACACTGTTGGAGAGACCATTGGAGATCGGCAGTCGCCGAGGTATATTTCAAGTCACGGATATTCTTCAGATCAAAGGTCACAGTGAACAGATCGGGAACCCACGCTCAGATGTCAGACAAACGAGTAAAAGAAGGTTATCGACGGATGTCTGTCAAACTACGCATTGCGGCAGGAAAGCTGACCTAGGAAAATGTGCTCAAGTTTACTGAAACAAATTCCATTCGGTCTACTGCTAAAGAATTCCAATGTTACCATATCATTAAGTTTTTTTTTAAACATTACAAACGTGAAGCTGATCTAGAGAATGTATTCTAATAGCCTGACAGGGGCGACACTAACCAGACATGAGGTTGGTTGTGTTGTGCTTCTCAATCACCGTACGTTCACTGGTATATTCCATGAACATAAAATGCTAATAACTTTATACATATCTGTGCTTCCGTCATCGTGCCTCATAGTGACATTTCAAAAAACAAATTAGAAATGAAAATGAATGGTAGGCTACTGGGGAAAGCTAGATTGTGCGGTGGTTTTTTTTTTTTTTTTTTGGAAATAGGTTTAACTATTTATCATTTGACCAGGGAGAGTAATTATTTATCATTTGCCTAGCAATTATCAAAACTAATTAATGAATTTTTGTCATTCTGTGTTCTTACTACATGAGGTAATAAAAACATTTTAAAACTGAAGAAATCAGAAATTTGGTGAGTCGGTATTAAAAATAAAATCCTCAAAACATTCCGGTGCGTTCATCGTTTAAACATAATTCGATCAGCATACAGAAATTTTGACAAAATTGTGTACAAGTAAGTTTTGGGTGGGACAGGTAGAAAAAAACCTTACCTGTCACATGTGACAGGTGGACTGAAAAAAACATTTCATGCCCTGTGTAATGTTTATGAAATGGAAATGAAGAGATTCTGTTTATGTGGAACAATTTTCGTGCAAAATTGACAAAATTTGTGTTTCTTTGCTGCACAGCCTTTGGGATTAAATTGAGATTTTCGGTCAAAAATGAAGGGATAAAAATCTGATTTTCTGAATTTTTGGGAGGTAAATCTCTCATCGCCAAACTGAAGGAAATATATAGTAGTTTCTGAATAAATTTAGGTAAAATTTTGTTCATCAGACTGAAATTGAGTTTTTGGGAAAGACTATTATAATGCTCAAGGTCCCATTACTGACCATGATAGAAAAGCTGTCCGTGAATCCCTAATAGAACCATGTGGTACGATGACATTCTCCCCCCCCCCCCCTTTTAATGTTGAATAGAGCTATTAACCCCCTCCCTCCTGTCACCTTACATATATCCATACCTGCTGAATGCAAGTGAAAATAGTCTGCAGTAATTGTATTAATACAACGCAGCAAGAGGTCTATAGTTATCCTACACCGGAAATTTACTGACCCCGGACTCAATCGGGTCAAGTTTGCGCGTTTTTATGAATGGGAGCAGGTATTTTTTTTTTTACTACATGGCATAAGTAGTACAAATTGCACAGGTAGTTTGGTGTTACTGGTGAAGCATGTTCCATTTAAGTCGATGATCAATAGAGATATCCGGGCTGAGCTGCCCCGCTTTCAGCTCGCCCGCCCGCCCCTTGTGGACTATATAATAAATACTCCTCCCCATTGAGCACATGTTCATTCTGATGTGCGTGGGTTGAAGTATACAGACCTCCACTATGACAGGTATGATCTATACTACAATCCATATAGGTAATACTAGGATTTACACCTGGACATCTACTCCGCTAATTACATCCATCAGCAGCAGCTGGATTAAGCTTATAGCTACCTGTTGTTTTAAAAATATATTGGTACAAACAGACCATCATACAGGGGATATATTTAACACATATAGAACCTTTCCTTCTTTCATGGAATTCTTTCTTTTTCTTATCTATTTTTTTTTATCTAATCTGGGTCCTGCTGCAGATTTTAAATATATAATTTATATTTTGCTTCTCTTGTACTTTGAGAAATGGTGTGATATTCAGGCCTATAGCTAGCTCTAGATATTCACTGATGGACTTGATGATTATGGTGTAATCAATGTGTTTGAATGTTACATAAAAAAAGTCGAACTATGATATCATGGTATGCCTAAATGTATTCGTGATAATTAATAATATGTTGGGACGGAATGCTTTGGATGTGACTGATATGTCTTGTTCTCTTAAAGTTTAAAATCTGCAGACCACTTCTTGAAAATTCAGAAGCCTTTGATAGGGTACGGATTTGTCACAGTTGTAAGTGATTGTAGTCAAGACTAGATAAGGAGTACAGTACCAGTACTGTATTGAGGCCATTCTTACAAAAAATGATTGTTGCTAAGCTTTCAACCCTACATTATACCATGCCTACTCGATTAATAACCATACTTACCCGACAGGACATTAAACCTACCTACTCAAATTCCGGTCACGAATACTGTCTGTGTTTTGGATTACACCTGGATACAACGCTAAAGTGATAACCCAAAATAGAGAGAGAAAAAAATATATATATAATTTAAAAAAAAAATATTTTTCTTGCATTAATTAACAATCATTGTTCATGGAGATTCCGTCATCAATTAAGTGTCATATTTGAGTCAAAGCATACCTTTTTTTGTCAAAATACAGGGACTTTCCCTGCCGTAAATATTTTTACCAAGTCAAATTGAGGGTCTGCCCAAATTAGCGTAATCTAAAGACGGCATAATACTCCGTCACCTTTCCATAGGTAAATGGTAATCATGTTAGAGAGAACTACCTCTCTTAAAATGGAGGTAAAAAAGGTCATTTTTAGCCCACCATCACCAGATAGTGGGCTGTTCAAATCACTTTTCGTCCGTGGTCCGTCGTCAGTCCGTCCGTAAACAATTCTTGTTACCGCGATTTCTCAGGAACTACTTCATGGATCTTTCTCAAATTTAATACACAGGTTCCACTTGGGGTCTAGTTGTGCAAGATACCTTTTTTGGTCCGATTCGAAAATCCAATATGGCCACAAGGTGGCCATCTTGGATTTCCCCATGAAACTTTGTTATCGTGAATTCTCAGGAAGTACTGCATGGATCTTTCTCAAGTTTGGTACACAGGTTCCCCTTGGGGTCTAGTTGTGCAAGATACCTCTTCTGGTCTGATTCGAAAATCCAATATGGCCTCCAGGCAACCATCTTGGATTTCCCCATGAAACATTGTTATCGTCATTTCTCAGGAAATACTACATGGATCTTTCTCATTTGGTACACAGGTTTCCCTTGGGGACTAGTTGTGCAAGACACCTTTTTCGGTCCGATTTGAAAATCCAATATGGCCACCAGGCGGCCATCTTAGTTTTCCCCATGAAACTTTGTTATCGCGATTGGGGTCTAGTTGTGCAAGATACCTTTTCTGGTCCGATTTGAAAATCCAATATGGCCACCAGGCAGCCATCTTGGATTTCCCGATGAAACTTTGTTATCATGAATTCTCAGGAAGTACTGCATTGGTGTTTCTCAAATTTGGTACACAGGTTCCCCTTGGGGTCTAGTTGTGCAAGATACCTTTTTTGGTCCGATTCGAAATCCAATATGGCCACCAGGCAGTCATCTTGGATTTCCCCATGAAACATAGTTATCGTCATTTCGCAGGAAGTACTACATGGATCTTTCTCAAATTTGGTACACAGGTTTCCCTTGGGGTCTAGTTGTGCAAGATACCTTTTTTGGTCCGATTTGAAAATCCAATATGATCACAAGGCAGCCATCTTGGATTTCCCCATGAAACTTTGTTATCGTGAATTCTCAGGAAGTACTGCATGGATCTTTCTCAAGTTTGGTACACAGGTTCCCCTTGGGGTCTAGTTGTGCAAGATACCTCTTGTGGTCCGATTCGAAAATCCAATATGGCCTCCAGGCAGCCATCTTGGATTTCCACATGAAACATTGTTATCGTCATTTCTCAGGAAGTACTACATGGATCTTTCTCAAATTTGGTACACAGGTTTCCCTTGGGGTTTAGTTGTGCAAGACACCTTTTTCGGTCCGATTTGAAAATCCAATATAGCCACCAGGGGGCCATCTTAGTTTCCCCATGAAACTTTGTTATCACGATTTCCCAGGAACTACTGCGCTCAAAT
The DNA here is from genome assembly GCA_036873755.1 of Hanleya hanleyi. Taxonomy (NCBI): domain Eukaryota; kingdom Metazoa; phylum Mollusca; class Polyplacophora; order Lepidopleurida; family Hanleyidae; genus Hanleya; species Hanleya hanleyi. Next base: position 36,317 of record JAVTVY010021475.1, on the reverse strand, counting down.
TTGATACACAGGTTCCCCTTGGGGTCTAGTTGTGCTATATACCTTTTCTGGTCCGATTGGAAAATCCTTGGATTTCCCCATGAAACTTTATCACGATTTCTCAGGAACTACTACATGGATCTTTCTCAAATTTGGTACACAGGTTCCCCCTGGGGTCTAGTTGTGCAAGATACCTTTTCTGGTCTGATTCGAAAATCCAATATGGCCACCAGGCAGCCATCTTGGATTTCCCGATGAAACTTTATCGTAAATTCTCAGGAAGTACTGCATGGATCTTTCTCAAATTTGGTACACAGGTCACTGGTTCCCCTTGGGGTCTAGTTGTGCAAGCAGGGCTCGCTTTAGAGCATGAGAGATGACCTGCAAAAAAAAACCCTTCCAAAAAATTTGCAGGTCAAATCCAAGATGACCTGCAATTGCAAAATTTGACCTGCATTTTTTTAATAAGATTTTCGAAATTCTTTGATGGACTACAGCTCAATAACGGACTTTACACTTAACCCTAGTCCTGTCGGCCACTTATACGCTGGTCGACGTGTGAGTGCCATGCTGTCAAGCAGAGTTGAACTGTTCAAAATGGGGCTCAAAAAACGGCGACTGTCTGGTCACGGGAATTGATAAATAAATTGAAATAATGGATAGTATTTGATGCACGATACATCATTTTAAAACCCTGAACATACATTCAGAACATATTTGTCATTTTACAGCTTTAGAAATATTTAGGAATCGTAATTCGGAAAAATTGTGTACCCTAAAACTCACGTTAGAATTCTATCACGTTCAGAGTACTACCGATGGACGGTCTGTTTTGCTTCATCTTCACTTAATAACTCGTCTAAATTCTTATAGATGTCACAGTATGTATTCCTGGTTACTCGTAGCATAACGATCATTGAATATTTATTGAAAAAATCCTTTCGTTTACGCGAAGTGTGGCTTCCCGCAGCGAAACCCAGCGCCATTCAGACTTCGTCGAGATCGGCCAGGGCGCATGCGTAACTCGTGAATATTTTATGGTAATGAGCAGTTGTCACAGTTTGACCAATCAGCAAGTCGCATTACGTCAGGTGATCATTTTCGCGGGTTTATTGAGGTTGAATGGAAAGGATTCGAAACACATGACCATTTTACCCAATAAAATCGACGCATTTTTACCACCTGACACGAGAAAGGCTGTGAAGAGTGAAAGCGGAGTTGTTGCCCTTCAATTTGACATCTTTAACGTTGAGATTGCCTTCCGGGTTTTCGTTGGAGGGGAGCTTGTCAACAAGGTGCGTTTTTACGCGTTTCAACAAACTTTTCTGAATAAATGACGCTCTGTTTTACATTTGTAGGCGATCTTCACATAAATAAGTGTCTTTTTTAATAATAAACACCGAACTCACGTGAAATAATTAATGAAATAATACGTTATAGTTGGAGTAAGCCGTGTCTGGTTTGAGCCAGTCGTTAAACCCCCACGATCGTACAGTTGATACTTTTGCCATCACACAATTTATTTCATTATTTGGCAGCCCGGCAAATTAATCTGTCTATTTGGCCAGTCTCTCGGCAACAAACGAACGGAAATAGGATTCCTAGAACAGCGGCGCACGCATGCGTAAGGACAGTAAAGGGGGACAACTTCTCTATTTCCAAGTAATGCGCGAGCAGACTCCCCTGAACATATTTACTTTTGCCATCGATCTGAACTCGACCACGACGATGTATTTTGTGTTGAAAAAGATGAAAAGTTTGCTACCTTTTGGACATGCCGTCGACGAAAATGATCTCCAGAATATCCACTGAACAGAAGATAATAACAATTTCTGCCACAGAAATTATGACCTGCAATTTTTTTTTTTTTGCAGGCTAATTTTCACATGGCCTGCAACATCTCAAATTTGGCCTGCAAATTGCAATTTGCAGGCCGCCAATTCGAGCCCTGGCAAGATACCTTTTCTGGTCCGATTCGAAAATTCAATATGGCCACCAGGCAGCCATCTTGGATTTCATGAAACATTGTTACCGGCCATTTCTCCGGAAGTACTACATGGATCTTTCTCTAAATTTGGTACACTGTTTTCCTTTTGGGGTCTAGTTGTGAAGATAAATTTTTTGGTCTGATTTGAAAATCCAATATGGCCACCAGGCAGCCATCTTTGTTTTCCCCATGAAACTTTATCATTTCTCAGAAGTACTGCATGGATCTTCTCAAATTTGGTACACAGGGCCCCCTGGGGTCTTTAGTTGAAAAGACACGTTATCCGATTCGAAAATCCTTGGATTTCCCCATGAAACTTTATCACGATTTCTCAGGAACTACTGCATGGATCTTTCTCAAATTTGGTACACAGGTTCCCCTTGGGGTCTAGTTGTGCAAGATACCTTTTCTGGTCTGATTCGAAAATCCAATATGGCCACCAGGCAGCCATCTTGGATTTCCCGATGAAACTTTATCGTAAATTCTCAGGAAGTACTGCATGGATCTTTCTCAAATGTGGTACACAGGTCACTGGTTCCCCTTGGGGTCTAGTTGTGCAAGATACCTTTTCTGGTCCGATTCGAAAATTCAATATGGCCACCAGGCAGCCATCTTGGATTTCCTCATGAAACATTGTTACCGTCATTTCTCCGGAAGTACTACATGGATCTTTCTCAAATTTGGTACACTGTTTTCCCTTGGGGTCTAGTTGTGCAAGATACCTTTTTCGGTCTGATTTGAAAATCCAATATGGCCACCAGGCAGCCATCTTTGTTTTCCCCATGAAACTTTATCGTGATTTCTCAGGAAGTACTGCATGGATCTCTCTCAAATTTGGTACACAGGTTCCCCTTGTGGTCCAGTTGTGCAAGATACTTTTTTCGGTTCGATTCGAAAATCCAATAAAAAAAGGCCGATTTCGCTGAAAACAAACACCACTTGCAAGTTGCCGTGTCCGCGAAACCCTGCTTCAACATACGCCATTTCAAGCCATAAAATCAGTAGATTTCTTTCGAAGTTGATGGAGAATATGTTTAAAATTGTCCTGATAAACATGATCAGGTAAACTGAACCATAATCACGTTGCTGATTTCTCGATTCCCAACCTAGAAGTAGGTGCTTTATTTGCTGAAAAGATCGTCAATCGGCCGCCATGCCATGCTGCTCTACAGTCACGTCACACTTTACGGTATGCTGACAGTGGGCGCACCGCTTTACGGTGGTTGTTGTTGTAAAACGCGGCCTTCGTAGTAATTTCGTTGGAATTTGCTGATAAATTTTTTAGACTCGCACGATTTATTTAGACTCGATCGGGGAACGGGAAACAGACATATTTTTTTTTCTTGGCCCAAGCACAAGTCGTCAAGACAAAAGACACAGTACTAGGATTAGATTTCACGAAGATATGGGAATATACTCACTGGACTGATTTGACGGGGCCGATGAAAAATCCCCGTGAAAAGTGCTCAAAATGCAAGGCCTGTGTAAGTGTCCTTTCTCTGTCTTGTGTGCTGTCCTCAGTGTTTTATAGGATGGATGGAGGGTGTCTGGTTCCATACTGCTTCAAAGATTTCTTCTTTGAAGTCGCAGGAACACAACTGGGCTGGGTAGTGCTTAGTTGGTTCGTTGTGATATAGCTGAAATATTGTTGAAAGCGACGTTAAATTCTATTCACTCACTCACTCACTTTATTGGGCCAAAACAACCCTTAAACCACCATTTTAGAGCTGTAAACTACTAAATGCCATCCAAGTCTCCCTGAAGTATGACACATCATACAGATGAAATCCATACGATATACTCAGTAAACTTTATTATTACCAAGTGCTTCATTCTCCACCATGTTTGCAAGTCACAAAACTACAATCACAATGATTTGTACAAAGGGCAAGCATCGGGGACGAACCTTTCGCCATCAGAATCTCACCATTTTCAGGCAACAAGAAAGGGTGGTGGAAAACAATGCCAGCAGACTACAAGAAGTGAATTATGTTAACGTTGGATTAAAGAAATGGACCATAGGGAAAATATTAGAAGAATGTAAGTTTTTTTATTCAGAACAAGAGTCTGTGAGGCTCTACGCCACAATGATTGTAGTCACATTGACCCATTTTTACTCATTCTTGTTTTCTACTTGCACTTGCAGCCATGATGAACGAGATGAGCCAAGGGTACAAGCCAAGGCCAAGCCCTTCCTCATCAATGCGGCCACATAGATGTGACGTGTGCCAGAGGTCCTTCAGAGAGGTCGCGACCTTGAGAAAGCATGAGCAGCTTCACCGCGCAGACCGGCCATACATCTGTACCACCTGTGGGAAGTCCTTTCTCTGGTCCTCCAACCTAAAGGTCCATGAACGAGTCCACACAGGTGAGCGTCCCTACAAATGTAAGATCTGTCACCGCTGTTTCACTCAGTCTAATGACCTTCGCCGGCACGAGCGCAATGTCCACATGAGGAATGGAACCAAAATGTATGCCTACAAGCAAGGATCACCCGCAGCAAATCGCCAGCCAAACAGTCAGATCAACGTGGCGGCATACCAAGCTCTGGCCATGCAGCATCAACAGGCACTGTTCCGTCATGCCATGGCTTATGAAACCATGTTGCAATCCCAGAAGGTTCCAGCATTAAATGTGACAACATCTGGTCTACCTCATACCCCAACTGTCACCAGTCCTACAACTACAATGTCCGAGTATGCACTACCCGGCCCACCTCATCTCTCCAAGGGGGCCATGTCACCGGACGTTCTCAAAACAGAGCAGATCACACCCCCCTCAACACCTGCTCTGAGAGACTATGATCGTCCGGTGATCAAGCCACCAGTGTCACAAGGCATGTCTCTGGTGCCGCTGCCGATGCCATCAGTGATTCAGGCGCCATTGTCGAGGATCCCTACACCATACTCGCAGTCCAACAGTCTTCCGGCGATCGCCACAATGTTGACACAATCCCCACTGCTGCACTCAGGGCAACGCATGCCAGCGAGAACCCCCACCTCTCCTCCACTACTTTCACCTCAGACTTCTCTGCCATATCTACCTCATGCTGCACATAGGCGCAGCGATCCGATGATCTACCCACAGTGCACTGCTGCTGAGAATGGAGTCGACTTACGGGTTCACAAGGTGATGTCAGCCGAAACAAACACACCAGACGGTACAAGTGGCATGGAGTCAGAAAGCGATGAGAAATCCGAAGAATCTGGCAAAGGGGATAACTCATCCAGGCCGTCGACACCAAGCGATGGACGTCGACAGTCTACTCCGAGCGACACTGAAGGTGACGAGAAACGTGATGTGACGACCACAACAGCATCGCCATCTGGAGACTACGGCTTCTACCGGTGTAACCACTGTGACATTTACTTTAGAGACTTCACAATGTACCATCTGCACCAGAGCCTGCACTCGCCTGATGTGGATGACCCATACTTCTGTCCGTCCTGCCAGAAGCACTGCCAAGACAAAATTGAGTTCACATTCCACCTTGTCTGGCACATTCGCTACCCTCACACTATCCCCAACTACCAGCCATTTCAACACTCGTACCTCGTATGTCAGAGCTGATGAAGCTGCCTATGTATCCGCCCCACTGCTGAAACTGTGACTCGCGCAATGACAACTTTCACTGAATGTGTGCTCCAACTTGAAGATAACTACATGTACAAAAGTTTTGCCGGTGGTTTTCAGCTGAATTGATAATCAGGATATTCGTCTTGAGTGCTTTCAGGGAAGATTTCTCTGGCCAAAGAACAGTCAAAACTGTCAAAACTAATTTGCATTTCACCCAGCTGAACTGTTTGCAGATCTGATCCCTCATAGGCTAAGACTGACTCACTTACAAAACATTGTAACCCACCAAATTAGAGATGAGCAGTGTCCTAGAGTCCAGTTTACTTGTCAAGTTTAAAATGTGTTGCAACTTTGATTGGCTTGGATGGGAGACTTTGATCATGAGGATTTCAAGCAATAGCAGGCAGGCTTACACATATGAATTTCATAAACGTTTTTTAATTCGATTGTTAACCCTTGTTAGAGGTACGTTTTATTTCGCTAGTTTTCCCACTGCCGCCTTGTGCTACTGCCAATTGTTTTGTCGCCATTATTACTTTGCATTTTGTCTGGAACAGGGTTATTGAATGATTTTTCTATTTTTTGTTATTTGATGGTTGTTTTTGCCAACGTGCTTCATGATTTGTTGAACTAGTTAAATGTTTGTACATTGTAGATCATTTTCATACTATGTTTGTATATATATATCATTTTTTTCTCTCTATCTAATTTTGTTTTATGGCCAAATTGTTAGATGCTAATTTCACCATCATCAAATAAGATGTTCACATGTTTGAATAAACATTTTTCGAGGTTTAAGTGAATCACTTTTGTGATTATGATACCGGTAAAATACTTTTCCATTGGATGTTAACATTGATGTGTTAACTAAAAAAAATTTGCAGGTTTGTTCGGATATACCTCAATTAACTAACAGTTTAACAATAAAGTATGTGCCACATGAAGTAAGAATTCAAGAGTTGATCGTCTTGTATAATCTTACAAATTTTTTCTATAAAACTCTTGATTTAAAATTGAAAAAAAAAGTGTTTAAGCTGTTTGACCGTGCAAGATATATAAATTTGCTGATTTATCTAAATGTTGATAATGTTTGATTGTACAACATCTGTATACTCTGTGCAAGTTTTGCTGGGTTTTATCACTGTTATTATTAATGCTCATTAATGATGGAGCCATGACTGCACTATGATGTATGTGGTGTCTGCTTTTGAGGACGTAATGCAGCCCTGTCAGTTCACCATGGCAATGAGTAATTGCCAAGGTGACTGCTGTGGTAAAAATAGTTCATCTCAGTAATTTTTACACCTCAGTAATTTTTAACCTGATGTTATGTGGAAATTGTGTTAATATCAAATTTTTGTTGAGGCAGATTTTCGGAATTGACAGGGCTGTAACATATTGGCTTATCTGTATCCATGTTTGACCTCTCTTCAAATCACCTCTCCTTTCCTATTAATTCATGTACAGGTTAGGAGATAAGTAGATCTTATTCAGAATTGGACTAAGGCTTGGCATAATGGGAGGCTTGCACAAGAGGACCAGAAAATCAAGCAGAAGTGGTAGTTCTGTCAGGTGATTGGTTAATAACTGGGTCAAAATTGACAAACAGGAAGTGGCAATGACACAGGAAGTGGCAATGACAGAGTTTGATTGGACAGTTAATATTGTGCAAGTCTCCCAGGGTACATCCACAGCAGTATAGTGGAACAACTCTGTGATTGGCTGGATGAAGTTCCAGTTCACTTGACAAGCCAATGAAATCAATGAGATTCAGTTTTGAAAATTTTGAATTGACCAATGAAGTCTAAGTACTGGCCTCAGTGGAAGACATCATGATAACAAACTGTTTACTAAATTGATCCATCTTTTGGAAGGGAGAGGGAAGAAGAGTGGTGATATACACTACCTAGAGGGCAGGACAACCACATTTTGTTATCAGTATAGCTAATTTGCTTATCTGTTTATGGTGAACTGCTGATGTCAGTGCTTTACTGCATTTTATCTTCTACAGATCTGTGTTTTTACATTTTATATTTGTATTCTTTCCCTGCTGATTGCTAAACTTGGGAGGTGAGTTGCACGTTAAACTTTTTTCCACAAGTTTGACCACCTTGTTTATTTGACATGAATGATGGGCATTAAATGCAGCTATAGGCCATCATAACTAGTAAGCAACCTCTGGTTTTAGCATCATAACTCATTATTCCTTCTTGTTGGTCTGCATTTACCCAGGTGTTCCGACCAGGCTTTCGATATTTTCGTGTGTGTACATATATAGCCGAAGATATGCGATGTTACACCATTTCTGTTATAGGCAGCTATAAAACAAAGATCAGTACAATTAAGTTTTGTCAGTGTACTAGTATATTTGTTGACGTTATTGGTACTATATATTTTACCTTCATTGATGGACTTTTTAGCTAAACTGTTGGGAATTGTAGATTTTGTTCAGGTACAGACATATATCAAATCCAGGGTCTGACATGTTTATTTTTTTTGCACATTTTTCCACAACCGGTGTTCAGATATACAACCTGCATTCATGTCCATTGTTGTTTTATGGAAGAACCTGGGGCATTCATCATCCAGGAATGATGTTCTTCTTCACCCTGACCATAAGGAGCTCTCTAGCTGGGCCATTCAAAATATATATTTGTTTCTTCTTCCATCATGATAAATCACATAATAATTCAATATCCCTGTTGAAATTCAAATTCCATCACCCCCAAGTAATAACTAAAAAAAAAAAATAGATTCTCTGCATGAATTGGGAGCATTTTTTTCAACTTCCTGTAATCACCCCCAGATTTCATGATGAGAAATTTCACTTCCTTTGATTGAGTTACGGGATTTAGCTCATCTACCCATACATTTAGGAAAAGCTCAAAAATATTTGAAGCCCGAAATAGGATGACTATCTCAAAAAGTCAAGCGAATGAAAAATTAGAATTTTTGTCTACCTACCCCATGGTGTTACTGGAAACAAACATAATAATTTGTGAATGGCCTAATCAGCTTCTAATAGACTGTACCCCCTCACTCCCCCCATGATCGGACCTTCGTATACATGAACCATCATGAATCGCCAGTCAATCTACCTCTAGTCGTGTTGTCAGTGGTCACCGCTAAAGACACAGGGACCTTTATATATTGGTCAGCATTTATAGTGGGAGGCCACATTGATAAAACACATTATATCAACCAATGTGAAATATCAGTGCCAGTTTCCCTATGTATAATGTATTCTAACCATGGTAACCAGGACATCTTCATCAATGCATTGTTTGTATTTTGTGCCATCCATTATTGATGTCGTATATCAACCACAACATCAACTACTATATCATCACCCCACAGCAGTGCCCCACAGTTCTCAGTTTACCAATCATAGTAAGGTTTATCGATGTCATATATCAACCACAACATCATCTATCATCACCCCACGGTCACCAGTTACCAATGCTGTCACCCATCCATCATCAGCCCAATTGTTACCATCTATAGTATATCAGTCCTCGTTATTGGATCCATAGTATATCATTATTGTTTGCCATTCATAGTATATATGTGGGTATATCAGTCATCCTGTGTCATCAGCCCAGATGTTACCATCTATAGTACAGTATCAGTCATCAGATTTCCCTTGCACATGATCTACACCAGTATATCATCTGTTACCATTATTAACTAGCCTGTTAACATGTATAGTATATCACTTGATTCCATGAGTTACCATCCATATGTATGTCATCTGAATGGGTTACCATCCATAGTATATAAATCTACATGGGTTATCATTCATAGTAAATCCGTCTCCATGGGTTACGATCCATAGTATATCAGTTGACTCCATGGGTTACCAACCACTTCATGGGTTACCAGCCATAGTATATCTCCATGGGTTATCATTCGCAGAAAATCCGTCTCCATGGATTATGGTCCATAGTATATCAGTGGACTCCATGGGTTACCAACGACTTCATAGGTTTCCATCCATAGTATATCAGTCCACTTCATACTATCTATAGAAAACCTCCTGTCATCGAAAAAGCATGTTACGACCTCCATGTAGATTACATGTCCATCAAATAAAACCGTTGCCAGCAGACAATACCATCCGTGTTAACCCCCGTCACAATCGGGTCCATATGTTGGTAATTACCATCCATAGTAGACACCGTTCAGCCATATATATTCACCTGTTAGTGAATCTTCCAGTCTAATCACCAACCTTATTATGTTGGTCAACTAGTTACCTCCCCTCGGCCAAATGTTACCAAATGTTAAATGGTAACCATCTATGGAATGTTATCATCTAATTGAATATCTAACTGGTAAACTAGGGAATGTTATCTTCTATTGAATATTTAAGTGGTAATCTATGGAATGTTGCCATCTATTGAAAATCTAAGTGGTAACCATCTATGGAATGTTACCATATATTGAATATTTAAGAGGTAACCATCTATGGAATGTTGCTATCTATTGAATATCTAAGTGGTAATCTAGTTTACTATCTATTGAATATCTAAGTGTTGAAATGTTACCATCTGTTGAATATTTAAGTGGTAACCATCTAATGGATCTGATGTTGCCATCTATTGAATATCTAAACGGTAATCTAGGGAATGTTACCATCTATTGAATATTTAAGTGGTAATCACTTATATCTATTGAATATTTCAGTGGTAACCATCTAAGGAATGTTGCCATCTATTGAATATTTAAGTGGTAATCATTACTATCTATTGAATATTTAAGTGGTAACCGTCTGTGGAATGTTGCCATCTATTGAATATCTAAGTTGTAATCATTACTATCTATTGAATATTTAAGTGGTAACCATCTAAGGAATGTTGCCATCTATTGAATATCTAAGTTGTAATCATTACTATCTATTGAATATTCAAGTGGTAACTATCTATGGAATGTCACTATCTATTGAATATTTGAGTGGTAACCATCTGTGGAATGTTATCTTTTGAATATCTTGGTAGTAATCTAGGGAATGTTGCCATCTATTGAATATCTAAGTGGTAATCATTACTATCTGTTGAATATTCAAGTGGTAACCATCTATGGAATGTCACTATCTATTGAATATTTGAGTGGTAACCATCTGTGGAATGTTATCATCTATTGAATATCTTGGTAGTAATCTAGGGAATGTTGCCATCTATTGAATATCTAAGTGGTAATCTAGGGATTGTAACTATCTATTGAATATCTAAGTGGTGGAATATAACCATATATTGAATATTTAAGTGGTAACTATCTATGGAATATCTAAGCAGTAATTTAGGGAATGTTACCATCTAGTATTGAATACCTAAGTGGTAACCATCTATGAAATGTTACCATATTTTGAGCCTCCAAGTGGTTACCATCTATGGAATGTTTTGCAGTTCACAAGTCACCATTCATTTTTTTGTTTGACAGTTGCGGTTAACTTTGGCGTGGTTTATGGTTTCATGCAAAATTTGCAGCTTTTCATGAGCAGTTTCTTTGAAAAAAGTAACAGGTGTCGAGTTCCTGGGTAGGCTCGCATTAGATGTTTGATCAGATAAAAACCTAAACCTCTGAACAGGTTCAAAAGAATTGAAAAAAATAAATAATAATTCTTGAAATTTTGAATACAGGTGATTTTGGTCAGGGGGAAGTATCTGTTTCAGTTTTATTCAAAAACAGGTTTTGTGTGGTAGTGTGTCATTGCAACAGAAAAAGTTTTCTTTCTTTTTTTGTGCTTGAAGCAAAATGCTAGCTACAGACTACAAAAGTAGTAAGGTAGTATTACTTTTACCAAGCAGTCCAGCTGCTTTTGTACTTGAGCCAAGTTCCCTAAAAAAGAGTTTTAAGATGTCAAGATGCAGTGACTGTGTATTGCTTAAACTAAAAGATAGATAGGAGGGGTGTGATTTATTGAGCAAAGCTATTGTGGTCTTATTGTGTGAGATTGCAGTGAAGTGACCTAGATTATCCAGATGTAGGTCTCATTTTGGCGGGTTTTCTGTGGTTTTATCAGAAGATGAGTTGTTTGCCCATGACGGCAGGAAGTTTACCTAGGGGCAAGTGTTTGTTTTCACGTTTACAGCGGCAGGTGCACAACTACTACCTGTAATGCAGGCGTGCCTGGAATATTGAAGATGTCACCTGCTCCAGGTGTTCGCTGTGTTATAGTATTCTCTGCGTCTACCTGGCACATGTCACCAACACGCGTACCTGTACTGCGCACATGTCAGACCGTTAACTTAGAATTATATCAACATTTCTGCCTTTAGATTGACTTGTGTGTATGAATTTCCATCCACCACTGTATTCCAGGTCTGCATAACTCACAGACACATTAACCCTGTATTTTATTCTCCCCATTGCCTGAAGGCAATCATTAACTCATTATTTTATTCCCCCAAACAATGCTAATACAAAGGACTCGCCTACTTCACAACATAATTTGTATGATGCTTCCAGTATTGGTGAATTATCATATTTTAATGAGATAGGGGTCAAATATGATCAAGTGCTCCGAGTCGCATTTTTCAATTAAACACATTTTTTTTAAAAGCAAACTTTCACAATGTTCTTTCAGTTTAGTTGTTCAGTTTAGCTAAATTTTTACCAGTTGGAAATAACTTTGTTTTTTTTGCTGTGCTTTTGCTGTGCCTTGCATTTTTCATTTCATTTTTTTTTTTTTTTAGACTGAACTGCTGAGTTTTGATGAGTTTGCTAGTATTGCATTTCAAGATTATCAATCATATATTATTTTTTTATTGCTAAATTTAGTATGTATGTACCTTCTTTCTCATAAATTTGGTGCTTTTCCATTCATGGTGTATAAAAAACTGAAAGGACAATGTCATCAACTAATATTTGTCAGAGGCAGTTATGTAACACCTAGCCCCTTAACTCCCAATCATTCCCGGTGATGCACTGGCCTAGAAATATAGATAGCTTCCAGTAAATCATCTAATAATTCAATCACCCTATTGCAATTCAATCGCTCCCAAATATCTGGACAAAATAGTGCCGTACTTATTCTAATAAATTTGTTCACCCTCCAATATCATTCAAATAACAAAGAAATAACGGATTTTCTGCAGGATTAAGGACCATTTTGTCAACTAAATGTTCTAATAAATTTGATTGCCCTCCTGATTTTATGGTGATAAATTCCACTTCCTTGGGTTGTTAGAGAATTTGTTATATATACTCACTCTTCACTCACACACCCTTCATCCATCTCCATCCACGCACCCTTCATCCATCTCCATCCACGCACCTTTCATCCATCCACACACCCTTCATTCCCCTCCATCCACACACCCTTCATCCTTTGCCATCCACACACCCTTCATTCCTTTTCATCCACACACCCTTCATTCCTCTCCATCTGCATTCACATCATTCTTGTCCACCCAAAGGCTCCTCCTCCACCCGCACACATAAAAATTTATTCGTGTAGTTCTCACTTCTCATTCATGTCTTAGCAATAGGTGTAACTGTTACTGGCCAATAGAAAATCATTCCCAGCGCTATTCACAGTATTCAGGTGTGAGAGGTTATGCATTCTATAGATGTACAAACAATATATATTTTCATCACTAACCCTTTGCCACCATCCACCCCCTCCCCCCCCTTCCTGAATTGTTGATCTCATGTTAAAAATTCATCACCACATTTCATCTGAACAGTCCAAGCACTGTTTTCATCTCAACATCTCGATGTATACAATGTATCTGTATATACAAGTATATCTGCTGCTGAAACTGTTTTGTTTGAATTGTTATCCGTTTTGGAAGTTGTTTGAATAATTGTATTTTTTTTAATGCTGTTTTATTGGATGCCATGTTTGTATATACTTAGCCTGTAAAATGAGGAGGAAATTTCACTGCCGTAGTGCACGTATATATCATTTAGGGATTGGGAAGACCAATTTTAGGGTGGTATGATATTTAACCTTTTCTTGACCCGATGTTTTCTTAGGCTATATGGAAAGTGAAAGTACATGTACCAGCATCTTTGGCCTTCTCTTTTGGGATTTGATCAACAGTTACTCAGTCACTTTTGGATTTGATCAACAGTTACTCAGTCACTTTGGGATTTGATCAACAGTTACTCAGTCACTTTGGGATTTGATCAACAGTTACTCAGTCACTTTGGGATTTGATCAACAGTTACTCAGTCACTTTGGGATCAACAGTTACTCAGTCACTTTGGGATTTGATCAACAGTTACTCAGTCACTTTGGGATTTGATCAACAGTTATTCAGTCACTTTGGGATTTGATCAACAGTTACTCAGTCACTTTGGGATTTGATCAACAGTTACTCAGTCACTTTGGGATTTGATCAACAGTTACTCAGTCACTTTGGGATTTGATCAACAGTTACTCAGTCACTTTGGGATTTGATCAACAGTTACTCAGTCACTTTTGTAGAAACCCAGATAATCCAAGGGTTGGAAATTTACTGCTTTCTTCAGTTATCCTATATATGGACTTTGTCGTACCTGGTGTGGCTTGTGATGGTTCCTGGTGCATCATCGCAGAAGTTGTGTTTTCTTTATTTCCATGTGGAACGGTGGATGAGGTTCCTACGATGCTGGGATCTAATTTAGCTAGAGTCATGTACAGATGCATTTGGTTTCAGTAGGACAACTCAAATGAAAATTCAAGTTGCCCCATGTAAAAAACAAATAGTGTTTGTCTATTTCCAAGCCCTGTATTTTGCATTTAGATTGGTATGATCGTAAAGATTCATGTTTTCACCTATTCATTGTTGTTATAAAGGTATCAGTTTTAGTGCCATTGTGGGTAAAAGTTCTGTACAGAGGATTGACTACATGAGCGACACCGGTAATTTTGGAATTTCTGAATTTTGTAAATATATTATATATGGTGAGATGGCCACTTCATGTTCAACGACACAGGCAGCCATATTGTATTTGTTTCTGTACCTCGTTCATTTCCTGTTCTTTGTGGCATCTAGTGTACGACCACAGCTGGACTTCCGATATATAATTGAAGTTGATCCTTAGACAACATAATTGCCCCAATAGCAATGGTAGGTGCATTGTTGTGTTACTCCTGGGGGAATTTGTGGTTCATACTTTTATTCTTTTTCCTATGTCTGTAACATAGGACAGATTTTTAACTATTGATCACTGGTGGTAAATATCATACTATTCCAAGAAAGAACCATTATGCTTACGGTAATTCCCCTAATAATTCAATCACAGGAAGTTCAATTTTCAACTCTGTTGATCAAACACAGAGAAAAAGTAACATTCCCATTCTTCATTCAAATTGAAGAAAAGTCACATAATGACAAAATGTGACACTAATTGTAGCTGGTGCCATAAAGAATATTGCCCTATATGCCCTTTTTGCTGCACTTTCGATGATCCAATTATTAGGGGAATTACCGTACATTGATGAGAAACTTAAGGTCGAAAATAGTCCAGTTTTAATATCATTGATTCAAAATATTTCCTATGCTGTAGACATAGGAGGGAGAGAAAAAGTACAAACCCTAAATTCACCGAGGAATCACAGACTAATGCACCTGTCGCTGCTATTGGAGCAAATCGATTGTCTAAGGATTAACATCAATTATATCGGAAGTCCTGCATTAATCCTTAGGATGAATCGTACATTAATTGTATATACAAGTACATTTTTAAGGATGTTAGTGTCCTCATAACAAGGACATATACACCTGTATTTAGTAGGGGCATTTCTTCACAGAAAGCCCCAGAGCCAGATGATTGCATTTAACCTGTACATAATCAAACCAATGTTGTAGTCTTAGTCGGTAGTGCTTGAACCTTCATTAAGGTGCCTGTATATTTGTGCGAGTTCTATGATCAGTAACTCTGTTTGATAACGGTCTTTTCCCTTGATTGTTCCTGGAAATCTTCAGCGTAACTGCATATATGCCATACTATCTTCATCCTTTGATTTGAATACAAAACGGACGATCCCCACAGGGCTGTTGAGTCTCTTGTGAATGAATTATTTTTTTTTTACAGCCTATTGCATCTTGGGAATTATCCGAAATGGAATCAAATAATTGAATTACATTCAGTATCGATACTGTGTTAAACTATTGTGGTGTTCCATGAATGATGATAGACTGATTTGACACTGAAAGCCAGAAGGATAAAATTACCTCATTTTGAAAGAAATCCCATGATGCTTTGCAACATCTGAAAGGATCCATTGTTATTTTGTTTTACCCAACCATTGGTACCAGCCAGTGAATATGAAGATGTATCAGTTGATAGCCGTAACTACATATACATGTAGAGATGTGTTGTAGTCCCACACCATATCCACATGTAACCTAGCCCCTAATTCAGATTTGTTGCTACATACCATAGCGCAAATTTTACATACAAGGAATTGGGCCGGGGAAGGAGGGGCGGAGGCGAAGGATAAATTTTTGTTGGGAAGAGAAAACAAATAGTTTTATTGCGATAATAAATAAAAATTTACAAATACCAGGGATATTTGGGATAACAGATCGGGAATTGTTATTTTGAATCTGTCGAAGCCATAAATCTCTCTATTCAATCAATGAGAGGATAATATAAGTGTTAAAACTTGTAAATATAAGTGTTAGAACTTAGAGTGAGTCGCATTTTATGTCACAAAATGCAAACAGTGTCAATTAGATTTTTTGAAATGTTTTACTTTTTGTACATATTAAAATGTTTAGATAGAACCATACAATATATATATACACACATAAAGCATGTATTACTCTATAGCTGATGTCAAAATATCCTTAATATCAGTAGCTATGTGAAACTTACATATTGACACATAAACTGTGTCTACTACTTGCATGTTGACACAAGAATGTGTCCCTTAGGATCCTGTTAATCTTTAGTGTTGATTATTGATAGATCTATATTTTTGTAGGTTCAAGTAACATTTGTTGTAGTTGGAACTCCTTAAATGTGTGCTGTGTAATACATTATTGTATTTTAAGGATGACAAATGGTAATTTCGATGAAATGTCCATTTTGGTGAAATACCAATTTTGGCGGAATATCAATCATGGTGAAATGTCAAGTTTGGTGATATTGCATGTCCATCAGTTTTAATACACCAAATGTTTGTTTAAAAAAAGAAATAGTGCATCTTGTTTATAAAGCGAAAGATTGTTATGTCATTGATTGTTAGAAAATGTTATTACTCTGTTAAATTCTATGAAACTGTTACAGATCAATTTGAAGTTGAAATTTAGCACCATTCCAATACGTCCAAAATCCTGGCTTTTGAAAGCAAGTCTCTCAAAGTCAAATTTTACCCGGTACCAGTGAATTCTGATGAATGTAGTGGAAGTTGAAAACCTTTGTGCTACCATTGGTCAATTTTGAATTTGAACCATGAATATGATTGGTTGTACACTTCTCCCTCACTATAACACGCCCCTTTATAGCGCGCGTTTCAGTTTAACACGGTACTAAACGTGTCCCCCGATTTTTTTGCCTATTTTGCACTCGTAAGAAAAAAAAAAAAAAAAAAATATTTTTGCACTCGTGTTCGTGGAAAAATACATGGGAAGACTTTTTATTCACAAATAATAATGAAAGAATGCAATGTTTTACCTTTGAATAAAGTTGAATGAATGGCTGAGTGGCTTACATATAACACTGATGGTTGTGGTGATTTTAAAAATATTGTATTGTAAAAATAATTTCCCGTAAAGATAGACTGTTTACGGGCGACTGGCGCACGTGGTGCTGATGAATTGTATACTGTGAACGCTTGGCCTTGAATAAAAGACAAACTTGTTGTCCTGGCTGGAATCCTTGAGGCTTATAACACGTTTAATTATCATCTCTGTGTTAATTACTCGGATTATAAACACAGAAAACGAGTCCAGCTGTTCGCGGGAACAGGAAGTGGCATCTTGAACTCCGCGCACTTTGACCCTGCAGAGCGAGGCCCTGATAAAGCAAGCCGCCTTTCGCACCTCAATAATCCCCTATTGTTTTACGTTATTTGGTATCGCGGTACATGCTCTAACATGACTCTTCAAAAACCTTTATATACAATAAAAATTTAATCAGAAATCAATCAGTATCTTCACGATGTCAGCCAACGTCAGAAAACGAAAAGCATTCTCTGTCAAAGAAAAGTTGATTGTGATAAAACTGATATGTTCGTATTAGATTATATTAAATTATTATTTTCTCTAACTCAAATCCATGTCTTTATTTGTCTTTCGGTGTGCTTGTTAATTATAGACTGGTTGCCCCACTTTAACATACACATGGCCCAGTTTCCACGTGGCCTAGTTTCCACGTGACTGTTACCTTGGACTCACAGCTGACACGAGGTCAGGCCGCCATCTTTATTATGACGACTCTTCCTGGTGTTTCATTCAGCAGTGCGCGGCATTGTTGCCGTCACATGGGATGTTAATAACATCGTGTGTTCGAATTAATATCCAGCTAAATAAACTAACTGCAAGCTGGGATCTTCGAAATGTCCACATCTGGCATTTAACTGTTTTGGTACATTCAAAGTTTTTACGTGAATTATCGGACTTCGCGACCACTCCAGCGGGAGATAGACATTCTGCCGATTTTACTGGCATGTCTGAGCGATATCATAAAATCAACAAAGGAACAGACAAACAACTTTGTGAGTAAAATAAATAAATATTATCGCTAAGTTAACTATTTCATTTGTATGGTCCTCACACGTCAACCAGTTGATTGTGTACCTGTCAAGAATCGAGCTATTGTTCAAACAACTCCATTGTGTGACCATTTAACAATGGATTCATTTTAGTGCGGTTCACGTATAGCACGGGTGATCTTTTGTCCCCCAGTCGGCGTATTATATTGAGGGAGAAGTGTATTATTTTCATTCTCCATGCAGATGATTTATCATCGAGTAATGACGTCAAAATGCATAATGCACCAATGTGTAAATCAGGGATCCCGGTGAAACAGGTTCCTTTCAGATTTGCTCCTTTTTTGAACAACATTTTTGTAAATTGTGTGAATAATCTTAAGATTTTTGCTTTGGAATATTTACAATTTTAGTCTTGATGTGAAAATATGTATCATCATGTATAAACCGTATACTGTTTTGGATAAGTCGTGCAGCAGGAGATTGTTGCTCGAATATGTAACATTCAAACTTTTTTACTGGGTTGATGGAAGTTTTTCAGAGACCGCTTCAATTACGACCTATCTAACCCTCAGAACTGTCCCATAAGTAATTCTGTTTTATTAATCTAAGTCCTATATAGATAAATATGAACCGAAGATTTGTCTGTTTTCATGATAATACACTCTTGATGTCCTCGATATTTCTTGTGGATGATCTTTTTGTTTATGTGCTAGTCTTGTGAAATACATACAGTAAGCACTGTAGCATGTGGTAAAAGTCATACAAAAATTACCATACAGTATGAAATGTTGAGATAAAATAGCCAAACACTGTTGAAACTTGAAGTTGAGTGGTTCATATTTCATGTAAGGATCACGAGACAATGCAAACAATAGTCAAGTCTGGAGTCAGCAATATATCTGGACATGAGGTTTTCCCAGCTGCACAATAGCCTAGACAAATCAATATATCCAATATATGAAGTATCAACTGGAAGATTGCTGCACAATGTACACATAGCTTCATTTGAAAGATATGGAGCAAACAATATTAGCCAATCACCTTATTACATGGCCAAACTAATAGATCTGTTCAAAAAAATGTTTATCATTGACTGAATGTTCTTCAAGTAGCCAATGAAATTTGCCAAATTCTTCTCAAACATTCAAATCCAACAATCCGCAGTGTTTTAGCTGGAAGATTCAAGTTTCTGAAACGATCCATTCTATGTTTGTTGTGCCAGCCTGGTTATTA
The DNA here is from genome assembly GCA_036873755.1 of Hanleya hanleyi. Taxonomy (NCBI): domain Eukaryota; kingdom Metazoa; phylum Mollusca; class Polyplacophora; order Lepidopleurida; family Hanleyidae; genus Hanleya; species Hanleya hanleyi. The sequence goes on along the minus strand of JAVTVY010021475.1, from coordinate 16,890 downwards.
TTTTCCTTTGAGTCGGAACCGGACCTATCATTGGATTGGATGTTAAAACTGAAACACTATCTGAATTTATGGAATTTTGTCATTGATGAGGATATTTGAATTGATGTTGGGTCACAGCCTTTGTTTTGAAAGAAATTGAGAATTCTGCTCTTAGGAATTGTTTCCTGAGAAAACGAAGACAAGACCAATTGAATTTTCACTAGTGCTGTAGACAAAGAAAAACATTTTGTCTACGTATTGTAGGACAATTCAAATTTGTGATATGAAATTCATGAATTGCCCCTTAATGTGGCAAGAATGTAGTACAAATTCCCAGGATTTTCACCTTGAAGATTTAAGTTTTCCACATGTTCCTGTTATTGCATGTTAATAATGTTGAGCTGCGCTGGGTTCTGAAAAACACAAATGTGTACTCAGTAGTTGCCTGGTGTATTGGTCAATATCATGGTTGCCAGCCAGCAATCTTGTTGGTTTGGATTGGCAGAATTTTATCAACTAATACCTCTCAATTTAAAATCTTGTGTACAAAACTGCAGCTGTTGTATGCTTCGGTTGTTACTAGATTGTAGTGAATAAACAATTAATGCTTTGATGCTATAGTTTTGTTCACTTATTGGTGTGTGCAGGTGGGGGAGGGGGGGGGGTAGCATTCAAGTATTATGCATGGAGATTAATTTCCCATTCACAGTCAGGGTTATTTCCCATTCACAGTCTGGGTTATCTTCCCTTGATTCACTGTCACCCTTTGGTTCAGAGGTCTGTATGTAGGGAATGAGCAATGGATAACAATGACTAGGTTGTGATGGACGACTTTTGAGCAGTTTGTCAACTTTGCTGTTGGATTACAACACATATAAGTGAAGTGGGAAGAGGTGCCGACATACTGACTGCGTCACATGACTTCACAGAATAGTCTTCTGGTTAACCTATTCTAAAGCACATACCAAGAATCTAACGATTCGTGATATGTGTTGCATCTCAGGTACGCTTTTATTGTACCTGTTCATGTGGCAACTTGGATGATATGACCACACGGCCCCTAGCACCGGCATAAGCGGTAGTAGATACAAATCTAGAGCTATGATGGAAATGCTCTGACAACTCGTATACTGGTAATTGGTGAGCTGTTTCGCTGTGACAACTCGTACATTGGAGATTGGTGAGCTGTATCATCGTCAGATGTAAATGACGGCATTTAACACCAAAGACCAGTCTGTAAGGCCCGATGTCGACCAAGCATCAACTGCCCACAAATGCCAACATATATCAAAGACCAAAAGGTCTGTACAGGGGGCGGGCCTCGGGGACGAAACGTCCACCAGCAGAATCTCGCCATATACAGGTAAAAATTACAACACATATAAGGGAAGTGGGAAGAGGTGCCGACATACTGACTGCGTCATGACTTCACAGAATAGTCTTCTGGTTAACCTATTCTAAAGCACATACCAAGAATCTAACGATTCGTGATATGTGTTGTATCTCAGGTACGCTTTTATTGTACCTGTTCATGTGGCAGCTTGGATGATATGACCACACGGCCCCTAGCACCGGCATAAGCGGTATTAGATACAAATCTAGAGAGCTATGATGGAAATGCTCTGACAACTCGTATATTGGTAATTGGTGAGCTGTTTCGCTGTGACAACTCGTACACTGGGGATTGGTGAGCTGCATCATCGTCAGATGAAAATGACGGCATTTAACACAAAAAGACTAGTCTGTAAGGCCCGATGTCGACCCAGCATCAACTTCCCACAAATGCCAACATATATCAAAGACAAAAAGGTCTGTACAGGGGGCGGGCCTCGGGGACGAAACGTCCACCAGCAGAATCTCGCCATATACAGGTAAAAATTACAACACATATAAGTGAAGTGGGAAGAGGTGCCGACATACTGACTGCGTCACATGACTTCACAGAATAGTCTTCTGGTTAATCTATTCTAAAGCACATACCAAGAATCTAACGATTCGTGATATGTGTTGTATCTCAGGTACGCTTTTATTGTACCTGTTCATGTGGCAACTTGGATGACATGACCACACGGCCTCTAGCACCGGCATAAGCGGTATTAGATACAAATCTAGAGAGCTGTGATGGAAATGCTCGGACAACTCGTATATTAGTAATTGGTGAGCTGTGTCGCTGTGACAACTCGTACACTGAGGATTGGTGAGCTGTATCGTCGTCAGATGAAAATGGTGACATTTAACACAAAAGACTAGTATGTAAGGCCCGATGTCGATCCAGCATCAGCTTCCCACAAATGCCAACATATATCAAAGACCAAAAGGTCTGTACAGGGTGGCCTGGGACGAAACAAAGTGGTGAATCGCAAGATACAGGAAAAAATTACAACACATATAAGGAAGTGGAAGAGGGTGCTGATATACTGACCGGGTGTCACATGACTTCACAGAATAGTCTTCTGGTAATCCTGTTTCCTAAAGCACATGTACCAAGAATTCAACGATGCGATATGTGTTGTATCTCAGGTACGCTTTTATTGTACCTGTTCATGTGGCAACTTGGATGATATGACCACACGGCCCCTAACACCGGCATAAGCGGTATTAGATACAAATCTAGAGAGCTATGATGGAAATGCTCTGACAACTCGTATATTAGTAATTGGTGAGCTGTTTCGCTGTGACAACTCGTACATTGGAGATTGGTGAGCTGTATCGTCGTCACATGTAAATGACGGCAATTAACACAAAAGACTAGTCTGTAAGGCCCGATGTCGACCCAGCATCAACTTCACACAAATGCCAACATATATCAAAGACCAAAAGGTCTGTACAGGGGGCGGGCCTCGGGGACGAAACGTCCACCAGCAGAATCTCGCCATATACAGGAAAAATTACAACACATATAAGGGAAGTGGGAAGAGGTGCCGACATACTGACTGCGTCACATGACTTCACAGAATAGTCTTCTGGTAAACCTACTCTAAAGCACATACCAAGAATCTAACGATGCGTGATATGTGTTGTATCTCAGGTACGCTTTTATTGTACCTGTTCATGTGGCAACTTGGATGATATGACCACACGGCCCTAGCACCGGCATAAGCGGTATTAGATACAAATCTAGAGAGCTATGATGGAAATGCTCTGACAACTCGTATACTGGTAATTGGTGAGCTGTTTCGCTGTGACAACTCGTACATTGGAGATTAGTGAGCTGTATCGTCGTCAGATGTAAATGACGGCATTTAACACAAAAGACTAGTCTGTAAGGCCCGATGTCGACCCAGCATCAACTTCCCACAAATGCCAACATATATCAAAGACCAGAAGGTCTGTACAGGGGGCGGGCCTCGGGGACGAAACGTCCGCCAGCAGAATCTCGCCATATACAGGAAAAAATTACAACACATATAAGGGAAGTGGGAAGAGGTGCCGACATACTGACTGCGTCACATGACTTCACAGAATAGTCTTCTGGTTAACCTATTCTAAAGCACATACCAAGAATCTAACGATTCGTGGTATGTGTTGTATCTCAGGTACGCTTTTATTGTACCTGTTCATGTGGCAACTTGGATGATATGACCACACGGCCCCTAGCACCGGCATAAGCGGTATTAGATACAAATCTAGAGAGCTATGATGGAAATGCTCTGACAACTCGTATATTAGTAATTGGTGAGCTGTTTCGCTGTGACAACTCGTACATTGGAGATTGGTGAGCTGTATCGTCGTCAGATGTAAATGATGGCAATTAACACAAAAGACCTTTAAGGATTAAATCCTTCACTGTATCATAATGTGATGCTTGCTCTACCGTCAATTGAGTATAAATGTCCTTTGCCTTTCCGATCAAAACACTTTGAAGAAGTAAACTCCAATTTTCTTTTGGCCAATGTAAATTTTCAGCAATTTTCTCAAAATGCAGAAAATATTTATCAACTTCTTTTTCCTGAAATGATGGGACGAGACGTATTTGTATTTGCACGTGCAGGAGGACTTGTTTGCGACTGCAATTCCATATTTTTCATTTCCAACTGAAACTGTCTTTCTTTCTCTTTCTCCTTTTTTCTAACCATTCTCTTTCTTTCTCTAATTTTTCTCTCTCTAACTGAAACTGTCCTTCTTCCCTTTCTCTTTCTCTCTCTCTCTCTCTAATGCTCTTCCTTTCTCTCTTTCCTCTAATTCTAACTTCTCTCTCTAATTCTAATTTCTTTAATTCCAGCTGATGTTGCAATTCTAATCTCCTTATTTCCAAATCATCAGCTGTTTCCTCAGTTTAATCAAAACCACTTTCATCCCAAAGTTGTTTGCTAACAAAATGTTTAATAATGAGTTTCTTAATTTCTTGCTTTCTCAAAGAAAGATGTGTTAGCTTTAATTTCTAGGAATTTACACAGCGCGAACAAATCCTCTTTGCGTAATTCGTCAAATACCTCCCGACTAGGCTTTGCAGCAAACTGTGCTGGTTCAAATGTCATGTTGATAGCGTACTCCCTGACTTCACAAATTTAGACGATGTATCAATTTAGGTCAATACAACAAATAAATGTGAAATATAGTCTTACTGTTCAATGCTATACCGGTGTATACTACACAGTCCGTGTTGACGTGTACAAATCTCCTCACAGTCCGTGCCGACGTGCACAAATCACTTTTCTGTATTTTGGTAGTCCAACACTGCTCGGTTGTTTAGAATCCTAGTAAATGTCCAATTTCCGACAGTTCAATCACGTAGATTACACAGCAGCCAAAAGTCAATTCACAGGATACAATCCAGCAGTCCGCAGCAAAGGTAACACAGTATAACGCACCCACATAAAGCCAGTTTGAATTCTCTCTCGAATAACTGAGTGTTACGCTATTCAGAGAAGTAAGTAACTGAAGTAAGTAACCGAACACCCTCAAATGGTAAACTACCTTTAATACCCATCGTAACAGGTCCTGAAATCAAGTCGGAAGACAGATGAACGTTATGGAGCGGAACGGGTGTATAATTTACAGAATCTACCCCTTTAATCAGGGCATTACTGCCCGCAGATGGAGAGTCAGAAAACGGCAAAGTATCTGCCAACAAAAGAGACTGGGACGCGCCCGTCTCTTCTTAAATCTTCACAGGAGTAGCATTACACAAACCACTTGAAAGTAAATGGTTCAAAAATCTCCATAACAGAATTTGAAAAACTGTCAACCTTATCCTTGATAGAACAGGAACAGTGTCCTTGGCCATCTTAACATCATATATATTATATACAATCCAGCAGTCTGCAGCAAAGGTAACACAGTATAACGCACCCACATAAAGCCAGTTTGAATTCCCTCTCGAATAACTGAGTGTTATGCTATTTATACTTTATGCGGCATTCCAGTCCATTCTACCAAATCAAGAAGCCTCTCGAATATGCATTACATCACCATCTGGCCTAGATACAATTTATAATAATCTTCTAGAAAGATCGAAATGATTAACCCACGTAAAAAAGCTTGCGTCATATATTCTAGAAGCATCCTCTCTAATAATAGACCACAATACCATGACAGCACCTTGCCGTACCTTTTTCTCAGCAGTGTGTCCTTACATTCCCTCTGGTGAGACACTAAAAAGAATGGTCGGCCGTATAAAGTACGTGTACACAGTCATCATCAAATTGCTTTTTTGTCCTTTACATGGAATACTGATGAAATAATTATAGCGTTAATAACATTGTGATATTTTAGCACCTCTTTGTGAATTGTTTCCTTCTCTATAGAATCTAAATATATCATCAAATGGATGTTATCACCTGTTTATTAGTAATTTAAATAGGAAACACAATTTAGTGATTAAGTGACAAAATGTGATAATAAAAATGAATATTACCTAAGCATCCTATTGTAGCGTGTTGAGGGCATAGGCTAGCGTGGTGCCACCTGCTTCCAAGGTAAGTATGTCCTTTTCAGAAATACCTTAACCATTAAGAGAGGAGAATATAAGGCTGGAAATTAGAGGGCAGAGAGAGAGAAAGATAAAGAGAAAGAGAGACAACACACAAGGAAGTTACCATCCATTATCAGAACCTATCAATATACATCAACCAAAGTACACATCCAACGTCAGACTGTATCGATTTCAGTAACCCACAATTCGGCATCTCATCGTGTTCGTCTGTCACCTAAAGCAAGGCGGAGTGAACAGTTACAGGTTGCGCCAACTTTTGTTCCAGTCCTGATCAAGCGGAAGTACTCTAAAACTACTGTCCTGTAAAAGAAGACAAAGAATCGGACAAGGACAATCGGAAGTACAACGCTCTCCACCCACATTGTAAAGTAGTCTACGACTACTAGTATATATGCGTTCCCAATGATTGTGCAAGGAAGGGGAACCAACATGTCAACCGCCATTCTCTATCATGTGAGTAGTAGTATTAACGCATTACAGACCGTATTTTGACGAGTGCGCAGGTGTTTCTGCGCAGATTTGTGGCGGAAGTGTGGCGGAACTTGGTCACGTGATCAAGGCATGGCGCATGCGTGTGGTGGTGGGTGGTGGGTGGTGGTGGGTTTAAGATGGCGGCTGTGGGTGGGTGGTGGGATGGATGGTGGGTTTAAGATGGCGGCTGTGGGTGGGTGGTGGGATGGATGGTGGGTTTAAGATGGCGGCTGTGGGTGGGTGGTGGGATGGATGGTGGGTTTAAGATGGCGGCTGTGGGTGGGTGGTGGGATGGATGGTGGGTTTAAGATGGCGGCTGTGGGTGGGTGGTGGGATGGATGGTGGGTTTAAGATGGCGGCTGTGGGTGGGTGGTGGGATGGATGGTGGGTTTAAGATGGCGGCTGTGGGTGGGTGGTGGGATGGATGGTGGGTTTAAGATGGCGGCTGTGGGTGGGTGGTGGGATGGATGGTGGGTTTAAGATGGCGGCTGTGGGTGGGTGGTGGGATGGATGGTGGGTTTAAGATGGCGGATTGTAGAAAAACGTATAAAAGCAGGCGATTTTTAGGGGTGGGGTGTATTCATTGCACTACCCTGCGGAGCACTCTGACTGACCTGACCTGACCAGCCTGCCTGCCTGCCTGCCCGCCTGCTTCACCTCTAGCCAGCCAGCCAGCCTGCTTGCCTACCCGCTTGTATGAGACGAAAGCATGAGACGTGGAGAAGATTTTCCCTGGGACCCAGCAGTACCTCCGGTTGAAGTCTTGCCTGAAGACGAGCGTGTGAGGGAGACCCGCACTCTTACACCGGGCTGCACCCTATTGTTGTATCCCAAACGTGTGGAGCTCATCGATGACGACAGTAGGTGTTGGTGTACGTCTGAACCAGCGCGTGTCTCTTTATCGCCGGAAGGCTGGACTACCTTGAAACGGGTGTTATTGGGTGACCTCGACGGTGATAGCATTCACCTGTGTGACGACGTCTACATTTTCCGCGGTCCCTATTTTGCTCGACTCCTCTGTCTCAAGCAAGGTGGTTTTACTCTGGACCCTGATCTATGGACAGCCTTGGAAAAAGTAATCCCCATGGTCGATGAAGTACTATCTCTATAGGAGCCACATAACCCATCAGAATAGTACGTATCACGGACTACACCCGTAGAGCTACATCTGGTCTATAAAACACGTCCCTCGGCATCCCACACCTTCATTTCTACGGTTGCAGAGCCATGGCGGACATCCAGCCCCATGCGACTCGCATTTTACAGTATGCCACCGTGGTGAATTCATTCACGGGTTACCGAGCAGTGGTCCGGTCCATGTTTGCAGATGGCGACGACAACGAGGGACGACGCCAGATCCTGAACGAGTTCACAGAAGCGGTCCTCCACAGAGTGCACTCGATGGAGAGGCGTGCCATCACTCACCACTACTGGACTATGACAGCCATCCTTGATGCTCGGGCTATGGACCACGAGCGCTCACGCCGGAACCAGCACCGGCTGGTTGGCCTCATACTAGTCTGTGCCCTATTGACCCTGGCGCTGTGGTATTGACACTATAAATACGAGGGTCAGACAGAGTGTGTGTCATTCACCGTTCGACATTTGGAGCAAGCATGTCACCCGTCCTACGAGCCATCCTGCCCCTTACACCCCAGGTGGGGTTACACGTCTATGAAGATAAAGTCACCCTGGTGGAAGACCGTGGAGCTATTTGCTGGTCGCCCGCTGAGACCGTATCGAATACGGTGACGCTACAGCGTGACGGCTGGACCAAATTTAAACGCGTGTTGAGCGACGAGCTCGACGGACACCTCATCCACATAGACAATGCCATCTACGTATACCGTGGACCTTTCTTCGCACGTCTGGGCCGCTACCAAGATGCTACGCGAGGCTTCACCCTAGACCCCCATCTGTGGACAGCCTTGGAGAAAGTAGTGCCTATCGTGGACCAGCTGTTTACACCGGACCAGCGTTCATCAGACGAGTTGGAGTGGGCTTCGTGCCCTGAGAGAAGCGGCGGCTGAACCCCATGAACAACTACATGAACCCGACGACGACGAGGCCATTGATTACCCGGCTGAACTGAGTCAACCAACACAACGGTGGTAGAAACTTGTTATAAATAAACCATACTCTCCGGGTCCATCATCATTGTGTCACCATGAAGCGCTGGGAGAAGGTGTTGGATAACTTATACTACAGTCCCGACAGTCCGGCGGCCTATAGTGCATTGTCGGCTCTCTATCGAGCGCCCAAACCCCAGGGGATACAACGTGCCCAAGTCCGAGATTGGTTAAGAAAACAAGACACCTATACCTTACATCGAGCTGTCCGTCGCCATTTTCTACGGAACCGGGTCATCGTGGGAGGAATAGATGCCCAGTGGCAAGCGGATTTGGTCGATATGAGCGCCTTTGCCAAACACAACGATGGGAATCGGTATATCTTGACGTGCATCGATATCCTATCCAAGTATGCGTGGGTGGTACCCATCCGGACGAAAACGGGGGCGAATCTCATAGCGGCGTTCAAAGACATCTTCAAGACCGGGCGCAAACCTTTGTATTTGCAAACCGACGAAGGCACGGAATTCCTCAACAGACCGTTCCAAGCCTTTCTGAAAGCCCAGAAGGTCTTCTTCTTCCATACGTACAACGAGACCAAGGCATCCGTGGTGGAAAGGTTCAACAGGACATTTAAAGGTCGCATGTATAAATATTTCACCTATAAGAATACAAGGCGGTACATCGATGTTCTCCCGAAACTGGTGAAGGGTTACAATCGAGCCTATCATCGAAGTATACAGAGAGCCCCCATTACCGTGACCCAACGCAATGAAGCCCAAGTCCGGCGTGTCTTGTACCCCAGGCCATCGCAGCGAACGACGAAGGCGGTGTTCAAGGTCGGGGACCCTGTACGGATCAGTAAAGTCAAGGGCAAGTTCGAGAAAAGTTACTTGCCCAACTGGAGCGATGAGCACTTCCTGATTAAACGGCGCCTACCCCGACAGCGGCGAGTCTACGAACTGGAAGATCTTCAAGGGGAACCGCTGCTAGGCACGTTTTACGAGCCGGAATTACAGCCTGTCGTAAAATCACAGCAAGACTACTACACGGTGGAGCAGATTTTGAAAACGGAACGTCGACGTGGCAAACTGTTTCATTTCGTGAAATGGCAAGGCTGGCCCAGTTCCTTCAATTCCTGGGTCGCTGCCAACCAGGTGAAACGGCTATAAAACCAGACACCACTACCGTCCTCCTTCATTCCACGTCCAACCATGAACACGGTGCAACCGTCTCTGAACACAGCGTCTTCCAAAACGCGCAAAGTGCAAGTAGGCTTTGGTGTACTAGTGCTAACCCTGCTGAGTGTGTTGTACGGAGGTGTGTTTTACGACGTAGCCTATGTCAGCACGTTACTTAACCAACTGAGAACACCAGCCATCAGTGAAACCGGTCTACAGAGAGCACCAGTCGTATCCAGCCCAGTCACCACCACCTCCACACCCCGTGTACAAGCCACAACGAGTGTAAGCTCCACACTTACACCAAGTACATCCACTACGTCTGAAGACCCACCGGATTTCATCCCTCACAGTGAACCGAGAACGACGACGACCCACGTTGTACCCATCACCACCATCATCATCCCTGAACGTGAACAGACAACGACAACCGACGTTGTGCCCACCACCACCACTCCAGTTCACTCGTACCAAATTTACAAGAGCGGGTTACCACGACAGCGGATACACCTTCAACCATGGACCCTCGGTGGCAGCATCCCTTCACCTGCGTCATCGCAGGACCGACGGGCTCCGGCAAAACGCACTTCGTCAGGAAGCTCCTTCAACACGCCGACAGCATGATCCCTCCACCCATTGCCAGAGTCGTGTGGTGTTACGGAGAATGGCAGGAAGCGTATGCAGCAATGCCCCACATCACGTTCGTGGAAGGCCTGCCTAACCTGGCCGATTTGGAACCCGACACCTTGGTGGTTCTGGATGATCTCATGGCGGAGACGGATGCGCGGGTCACCCAACTCTTTACCAAAGGCAGCCACCATCGACGACTCAGCATCATCTACATTGTGCAGAATCTGTTCAGTAAAAACAAAGAACATCGGAACATCGGCTTAAATGCCCACTACATGGTGGTCTTCAAAAACCCGAGAGATACCACTCAACTGCTGCACCTGGCGAGACAGATGTATCCCGGCCGCACACCGTTTGCATTGGAAGCCTTTAAAGATGCCACAACCCCTCAGCACGGGTATATGCTCTTCGACCTGAAGCAAACCACCCCGACCACCTTCGACTACGGACCGGCATCTTTCCCGGAGAGACTCACCACGTGTACATGCAAAAATAATGTAAACACACCTACAGTGGCTCCCCCAGCTGGGGTGTGTGTGTTTGATGATGGGGATAATAAAAAAGAATGAATACCACAGCAGGGTTGATTTTTGTCTCTGAAGTAGATAAAAAGAGCAGAGTTGTGGGTTCTAGCATTAGTTGTACAGGATGTCTGCGCGAGTACGGAAGCACGCTCCCCCGCTCCGTGTATTGAAGACGGCCCCACCCGAGTTAGTCCGAACCATTGTACGCGGTGCGGACCCTGCTCTCGTGTGCTGTCTGTGCGAGATTGGACTCAATATCTTAAAAGGCAACGTACCACTGACTCCGGCTCAGAAGACCAAGTTGACCAAGCATAGGACAGGTCTAAGAACCTTAGTCCAGAAGCGAGTGTCTCAAACACAAAAGAAAAAGGTGTTACAGCAAGGTGGATTTCTCGGGGCCATCTTAGCACCGTTGATCGCTTCCGTGTTGGGTCCAGTATTGGGTGGACTCTTCGGCCGACAATGAACCACACGAAAAAAATGGTCCTCGTCGAACCTCGGCTCCTTCAAAACCTCCAATCGCCCTACCCTGTCCCACCTACGGTGAAGACGATAAACACCCTCGATGGAGAGATGCAACAGATCTTACAGAGACCAGGGTTAAGCGATAGTGAGAAAGTACAACGGTACAATGAGACGCTTCAGCGGTACATGACGTTCATTGACCAATACAAAACCCTCTCTGCTGACCAATACAAAACCCTCTCTGCTCCAGCACCACCACCATCACCACGTGACACACCGCCGACCTCAGCACCGCTCCAACAGCCGGGTGGAGTACCTTCCACAGCCCCACAGTGGGTCGAAGACGAAGTCCTGAAGCGTGTACCTGCCTCGTTCAAGAAACAAGCTGGCCTGGTATTACAACGGATGAAACAGAATCCTAACATGACTTGGAATGATAAAGGCGAACTCCTGGTACAGAATCAGGTGGTACACGGTACCCACATGACGGATTTAGTAAATGACCTGATGCGTCAACGCAGGACGCACACGAATCCTCGAGGATGGGAGGTCTTCGCTCAAGGCTTGAAAGACATGCATGTACCACAGGAATTGGTGGGGAACCCCGAGCGCTGGGCCTTTATGCAGAATGTGAGTACACCACCAGAACCTTGGGAACCGGAGTCACCACCCAAATCACCACCACGGCGGGTACCTACGTTTTCACCCCTTTTACCACGCCACCACCTGCAACCACCAAGAGCTAAATCACCGCGACCATCACGACGATTAGCGCCCAAGGGCTGGGAGAAGTATTAAAACCAACAGCAGCAGCAGGACAGCTGTCATCATGTTTTACCTCACCCTACCCAGTAACAGCTCGGCTGATGTGTTTCCTGACAACACCTTGACCAAGTACGTGACCCAGTTACCGCAACCGTTGCATTTACCTGGACGCTGGGAATGTGGACTCGTGGATATCCAATACCCTTACTTGTGGTACAACGTGCGAGCCAATGAAGTATGGTACGAGGTGACCTACGAAGGACAAGAAACTCGACTCAAACTACCCGAAGGTCAATACGATACCCCAAGGAGTTCATGGGTGGACTGAGAAGTCTGATGCATTATAAGTCTCTACGAGACGTCACGAATACTTCAAAACCCATCAAATCTTTTCCCTTCAAAAATCATGTGGACTTCGATTACAACGCACACAACGACAAGGCCAATCTCACGCTCAGCCCCAACGTGAGTGTCGAACTCAGTGCTACCCTACAGCAAATGCTGGGTTTCAATTACCAGGGGTACGCTGGCCCCACCGGCGAGATAGGCCACATCCCGATGGACATGCGTGGTGGTATGTATGGCCTGTACGTCTACTCGGACGTGGTCGATGCACACATTGTCGGCGACAGCAACGTACCCCTACTGCGCGTCTGCCCGGTGAAAGGCACGTATGGAGCTCAAGTCACCCACAGTTTCAGGCATATCGTGTATCTACCGGTCAGTCAGACCGATATTAGCTCCATCGTCATCGATATAAGAGACGACACGGGACGACCGGTGGCATTCGAACGAGGAAAAGTGGTGCTGACACTTCATTTCCGTCAAGTCCGAGCGGTTCACTTTGCATAATGAAGGTGCTTTATCAATGCCATACAGCCAGTTACGTCGATCATTACACCAAACAGGCCGGGGGTAACTTTCCTGTCTTTGCGGGTACACGCATGCAACGAGGCCATGGACTGGGGAACATACTCGGGAGCATCGTCAAAACGTTTCTGCCTTTGGTGACGCGTGGGGTCAAAGCGATCGGCAAACAAGCGGTGCGCAGTGGACTGCAAGTGGCCGGTGATGTCTTGGGGGGTACGGCACCCAAAGAATCCTTGAAACGGCGGGCCAAAGAAGCGGGAGGCGTCTTGGTGGCCAAAGCACAACGCACCGTAGGGAAAAAAAGAGCTGCCCCACCGAGACCACGCACCAGTCGACGACCGACCCAGCGACGACGCACATCGAAGAAGACAAAGGATATCTTTTCTTAAAGATGGCTTTCATCCATGCCGAGTCGTGTCCTTCTACCAACAGTGAATTTGATTTATGGACCGTCCCACCTACTCAGACCAGTGCCGAAGAGGGTCAGTGGGTGGAACATCTGCCCCTTTTCAGCATTACAGCCACAGGCCCCATTGAATTCACCATCACCAACGCAGATACGACCTACCTGGATTTAGCCCATACGTACCTATATGTGAAAGCTAAAATCACCAATAAAGATGGGACAGTCCTGGGTCCAGTGAATCTCTGGCTTCATTCGCTATTCCAGCAAGTGGATATAGCCCTGAGTGATAAACTGGTGAGCGCCTCGACGAACACGTACCCGTACCGAGCCTACATCGAAACACTGTTATCCTACGGGCGTGACGCTAAAAAGTCGTATTTGACAGCCCCGTTGTTCTACCGAGATACCCCAGGCAACATGGAAGCGAGTCCTGATAATGCCGGCTATACGGAGAGAGTGGATGCCACAGCAGAGAGTCACTCGGTCGATATGATGGGACGTCTGCATGCGGACTTATTCATGCAGGACCGATACCTCTTGAATGGAGTACCTGTCAAAATACGACTAGTGCGCGCAACGCCTGCGTTTGCCTTGATGGCCCCGAATGAGGACCTCGAGTATAACATTGTCATCCAAGAGGCAAGTCTGTTTGTACGCAAAGTGAAACCCAGCCCAGGTGTACAGTTGGGGCACATCAGAGCCTTGGAGAAAAAACCAGCCCAGTACCCGATTCGACGAGTACAGACCAAGGTCTTTTCCGTTCCTAAAGGCAATATGATTGTCAATCAAGAAAACCTGGTCCTGGGGGATTTGCCCAAGCGTTTAACCCTAGCCTGTGTGGAGAACGTGAGTTATAATGGGACTCTCTCGAGGAATCCGTTCAACCTAAAAGCGTTCAACATCAATTTCGTGGCCCTGCATGTGGATGGCCATCAGGTACCGGCACGCCCCTTACAACCTAACTTTGGAACGGACAATTACATCCGGAGCTATCTGAACCTCTTCACAGCAACTGGCCAAATCAACCAAGACGAGGGAAATATGATCTGTCGAGACGATTTCGGCAGAGGGTACACATTGTTCTGTTTCGATCTGACTCCCACCTTAGACAACGATCATCAACTGAGTCTCATCAAGAAAGGCAACTTACGCTTGGAACTGCACTTCGGGACACCTTTACCGAAAACCATCAATGTGATCTGCTACGCTGAGTTTGACAACATCATTCAAATCGATAAAAGCCGTAACGTGCTGTGTGACTTCGCCTAACATGGATACAGACCAGATAACCACGGTGCTGGAGACTGACCCAGGAACACGTAGGGTGTTTCAAGGAGTGTTCGCCCGAGACGTGTTCCCATTAGACCGTGTGTATCCGGCTGCTTACGTCCTGAATACAGACCCGATGGATCGGCCCGGTCAACACTGGGTGGCCCTGTACTTGACAGAAGAGCAGGGTGAATACTTTGACCCGTACGGCCTACCACCCCTGCATCCCGATTTAACAGACTTCATGGATCAAGGCACAGAGACGTGGTGTTGGAATACTAAAACGTTGCAAAGCCTGGACAGTATGGTGTGCGGACAATATTGCTTGTTTTACCTGTACCATCGATGCCGGGGAAGACCCTTATCTACCATCGTCCACATGTTTGACGAGTACCCCAAGGCCGAGGACCGAGATGTACTCGTCCATGACTGGGCCGCCCATCATTTCAATGTACAAGTCCCGTTCTGGGCTTGAATTCTTTCAATGAACACACGCCCGCTGTTCTGGGCTTGAATTCTAGCAAGCCCCTTGTTCTGGGCTTCAGTTTTCACGTGGTTGTTCTCACGTTGTTGTTCACTGAATAAAAAATGAGATCTCACCAAAAAAAAACCCTGTCTTGTGTGTTTTATTCATAATGCATCTGGAGATTCAGTCAAACTGAAATCAGTGGTGTAGGATGGGGCCAAAATGTCACCCATCAAGGTTAGAATGCAAGCGCACTATAGTAAAAATAGAGAGCCAATGATATCAGCCCACAGACCAAGTACGTGTATTTGGTCTAGGTTTGGAGCGGGCATTTCATTGAGGTACGTGTATACGGTGAGTGAAGAGACTCGTCCAACACGTATAGATTATGACTATAAGTTCTATGTATTCTCCGAACCTTGCCGAAAGGGAGACCGTTTGACCTTGGAGGTGACCTTTTGACCTTTTGATCCGCGCGTGCGCACTGCCGGTGATGACGCGCACTTCCGGAGAACCCCCGCGCGCCCGCTGCGTGCTGGAGCGGGCCAGGCCCGAGCCGAGAAACACCCCGGAGGTTGAACATACGGACGTCTAAGGACGTCTCTTTCAGTGCTCGGGATGTGACCCATCAATACCCAGCAACCCAACAGAGGTGTTAAGACCATGATATAACCTGCTCGGAGCATGGTTAGTACGAATGATTCGGTGGTGGTGGTGGTGGTGTTCAATAAAAAAACTGCATGAAAACCCAAGTGAAGTTCGAATATTTATTAAGGTGAACATTTTAAGAATGTATGTACAAGTATAGAAGAACGTTGCAAACAAGAATTGAGGTGAACGTATGTATAGAGAGAGAGAGAAATCACAGTGAAGTATATAACAGTTCAACCGAGTTATCGCACTGACGTATATCGTGTACTTATTCAAAAGAATGACAAACAAGTTCATGGTGTAATGTATATATATAGAGAGTTATTTAGAGTCCAAATATGTATGTCCATTAGAAAAGTCCGGGTATAATATATGTTCACAAGTCCAAGTAAGTGGTACTGATGCCATCGGCCAACACTTTCCGTTTCGGGTAGAAAAATGTGAAGGCATCTCGTTTCTGGATGTAGGTTCGCATCTGGTGGTCGACGACCCGGAATCCTCGGTTAGTGCCACTCGCACTGGTCTGGCTTTGGAGCACGTCCAGGTACAAGGCTTTGTCGATGTTGGGGTCACGCCGGTTGACTCCTTAGCAACTGAACTTATTGTTTCCATCTCCACCGTAACAGAAGTAGGTCTTGGACGACAGGGCGATCATGGCATCTCCACTCCACTCCAGCTTAAACAGGCCCGGCGTCCGCTTGTCGTACTGGTAATGGCCACGTCGAGGTAGCCACTGGTCCCGTTCCACCTCATACTGTGCGCGTAACTCAGGTTTCACCAGGGACTCCCAATCCGCATTAGAGACGGCCATGTAGGCAGAGTCCGTGTCCATTTCCATGAGTTGCCAATCGGCTGGATTGAAATACACACCCATGAAATCGTAGAGGAACTGGAGCATCCTCAGCTTGGCCACCTGGTATACCATACATCCAATTTGGAGGGGCAGGTTGTAACGAATGACCCTTTTGGCTAAAGAGATTTCATAGGTATCATCATCGATGACGTCGACGGACCGAAACAGAGGCGAGTTGATCTTTTTGCGGGCTTGTTTGGTTGTACAGATATTGACGTTGACGTGCTTGTCTTGGTTGGTGACCGTTTTTCCATAATAACCATTGCCTGTCAATTTCCAAGATTCACCGATAATGGCCTGACTAGGATCTTGATCCCCTTGACGACGGGCAGACGTCACGATGTCGGCATTCCGCG